>JABJVR010024867.1:0-37004 GCA_025773905.1 Chitala chitala
CGGAGAAAACCCACCAAGCACAGGGAGAACATGCAAACTCCACGCACACAGACCCAAGGCGGGAATTGAACCCCCGGTCTGGAGGTGCGCGGCGACAGTGCTAACCACCATGCCACCGTGCCGCACAATATATATATATATAAAAATAATTTTTTTTTTTTTTACTTTCAGAGGCCTCGTGGCTCAATGGGTTGAACATCAGATGGAGATGTGGAAGTCTACCAGCTCAACTCCCAGCCCAGGAGCGAGATGCATCCTTGAGTAAGACACTCAAAATGCTAGCTCCCTGAATGCCAACAAATGGCTGCCCACTGCTTCCCCCAGGGGGATGAGTTACATGCAGAGAACAAATTCCTCCTATGTGGTTCACATACTTGGCCATGAACCTGATTCCTTTCCCTTACTTTTTGTAAAACCGTTCATCTGGTTGGATTCTGACGGAATGACGAGGTCTACTGTGTGCTTCCGTAAAATTAGAGCCTGTCAAGGTGGTGGTGGTGCCTGCGGCCGTGGTGTTTACATAAAGAAACAAAACTCCTCCTCATCCAAGTACTAAAATGGCAAATCCAACAACTTTAGGAAAATGTTGCACTGAATATATAGTATAGTGCTCCTCTCCAAGTCTGCATGTATATTAAACAGTGAGGAGCTTAAAACCAAAGTTCATACTGACCCTCTTCCCTCAGTTAGGTACACATACATGCAGACTTCTGCACAGAGGTGTCTTATTACCACAGACACAAAGGTGTCATTTCATCAGATAATGGCATATGGATTTGGTCCCTCTCATTTCCTTAACCTGCACGAAGAGACGTGAATCCTGTTGTCCTGCTGTCAGAAATGTCGATCTGTACCGAGGCCCATTGTCCGAGGGGAGCTCAGATCACGTGGGGGCTTTGTCTATCAGTTGCGCGCTCACCTTCTTGCGATTATCGGACCTGACATATCTGCTTAAACAGGTCCAGGTGATGGGGATTTGCTTTTATGTGTCTGTTTTAAACAATGGGTTTGTAAGCTAACAGTGCAGATGTTCCTGAGCATTATTTCAGACAGGAAATGAGAGAAAGAAGGCTCACACTCCTGCTACCTGTCTGTGAGGGTGACAAAGAGGGCAGGGAGGA
Organism: Chitala chitala; assembly: GCA_025773905.1. NCBI lineage: Eukaryota > Metazoa > Chordata > Actinopteri > Osteoglossiformes > Notopteridae > Chitala > Chitala chitala. The sequence goes on from JABJVR010024867.1 coordinate 1,122, forward strand.
CGAACCTGAGTGTGTGTGTGGGGGGAGGGAGGGAGGTGCACATACACTGACACCCACAGACCTGCATGGCCTGGCTTTCAAATCATTTTTAATAAAAGGTCTTGTGTAAAATTTGAAAAAAATGCAAAATAGAAGCATTTTCACTACTGCTTTTAGACGAAACTTTCCCCTCTCCTCCATTCACTTCCTGACCGCTTATCCTGTACAGGGTCATGGGTGGCCTGGAGCCTATGCCAGGCAGCCTAAGGTCAAAGACAGGGTACACCCTAGAGAGGGCACCTGTCACAGGGCATGCACGCACATTTGTGTTAAGGGTAGTTTGAGGGTGTCCAATCTACTTAACCAAGATGTCTACAGACTGTGTGAGGAAACTGGAAGAAACCCACACAAGCATAGGGAAAACATGAAAAATCCATGCACAGATTCTACACACAGTTTTGAACGGTAGATTCAAATCCAAGGCCCTGGAGGTGTGTGTCAACAGCACTACCCACTGAGCCACCGTGTGTACAGGTGTAATAAACTAATGTGAAAATCCCAGGCTAACAGCAACAAAGTTTTCTGAGTTGGAAGGAATTTGTTCTTTGAACCATGGTACCTGAGCGCAGTGTGGTGACCCTCCTGAGTAGGCTAACAGCACAGTTGGGACTTGGAAGCCAACCTGATCTCAGGACAGCCTAATAGCACACCTGCCACTAAGAAGGGGTGTGCGTTGCAACTGGACGTAGAACACAGGAGATCGACGGCAGTGAGGAATTGTAGATGGTGTATTTTAAAAAAAGTTCCTAGATTTGAAGCACAAGCCCCATGGTCCTCAGTATTACACACACATTTGACTCCAACAGTCCCGTGGGTGACTTCAGCTCCTCAGTAAAGATGTTTTATATTTCCTCACAATTGTAGAACATGCTTTTCTCACACTGGACCTTGAAAAAGCTACGGGGGTACATTAACCAAAACAGTAAAATGCCCTCTCACCATTACCAGGCCAGTAGTTATTTGAACTAAAACAGAACATTGATGAATGATCTAGTTTTATTTTTCAGTAGCAAGGATTAGTTAATAAACAATGTATGTAACTGAATGTTCCTTATTCAATAAATTTAGAACATTATTATTTTACAAATATAAACACACTTCCAAAAAGGCTCTTGTAAAGATAGACAGAAAGGTCGAGATGTATTAAATGACACCCAGAATTCAATCAGAATATTTATCAAGGCTAATTTAATGGTATTTTAGCTGAGACACAAAACAGTGTGTACAGTGACACCCAGCACCAGAATTAAGAAGCGGCGGCACCTCCGATAAGGATCACAGTCAGCTTAACCAAGTCATTAGCCAAGCATACCATGATTAATGGCATTATCAGGGAGAATGGTAAACAGTACTTGTTTGGATGTAGACTGAGTAACCAATAACAATTTTGAAACAATTACTTTTTCATGAAGAAGAAGCCATGACATATAGAATTCCACCACATCTTTTCCGTGCCGAAAACGTCAGCCAGTCCCTGTTCGCTGACTCCAGACACACTGCCGTCTGTGAAACAATTGTCTGCCTTCTTTCTTCACAACACTTTGAAAAAGCGCTGGTGTCGTTCATTTAAATCGCTAAGGGAAAAGAACAGACAAGTGTCTTCCTTCTGTCTCTGGCACCATGAGGATGGCAACGCCCTCCGTAACCCCCTCCACTTGCCTCGCACACAGACATGTGATGCATGGGCCTGTCAGCCGGTCCCAAGCCGTGGCTAATTGCTTTACTTTGTCTCGTCATTTGCTGTCGTCTTTGTGCTCTGAACATCCGTTCACATGTAGAACTTATTTGAATAAGGATTGATTTATGAACCTTCACAGCGTGACCTTAAACGTTCCCCTCCTTGCGTCCATTGACTGGTGCAAATGACCGTTGGCAGACTAATCAACAGTGACACGCAACACTGTTGCATTTGGGATTGTGGGAAAACCTGTTTTAATTAATCAAACGAGCAGCACCTTTTTTTTTTTCCTGTTTCCAGGTCTTATCACACAATGAAGCAGCAGAGAGAAATAGAAGTAACATTTCCTAAAGGTGTATATTCTCACCTCAGCCTTTTAATTCTGTTCCAAATGTGTTTACGAGAAAGAACATTTTTGTTCTATCTCCTAAACGCATTTGGAAGCAAATCTCAGATGTGGTACACCTGTGCATCTGCTTTTGGTCCAGAAATAGATGGACCAACAGATGGCACTCTGACACCACACAGCATCGTTACAAAGCCGATATAAGAAAACTTAGTTTAAAAATGAACTATTCACATCTCAATGAGTATTCCAAAAGGCACATAGACACCACGCAGATATTAATGAATTAATTTTCACTTTCATATAAAACAAGCAAACGCTCGCTTTCCACAGCACAGCGCAGCACCATATCTCCAGAAGAGATTTTATTTACGGTTATAAGCCTCTTTTGTAAACAGGGCTGTAACGCAAACCGACGGCACCGTCTGCAATTATATACTAAATTGTGACATTCATACAATAAGCAAAAGGTTTATTGCTTCAACGTTACTGCTGTCCAATGGAACATCTTCAGTTTTGGAACGGTATCAAAAAACACGTGCATCCTAAATAAGCAATCACTGCAGACCGTGTATGGTAATAGTTATACAAATTAAAATTTCTCTCTACACACACACGCACGCACACACACACACGATGCTATATATAAGCTATTCCATCTGTGTATTATAAAGTGACAAATAAGGGTTAAGGGCACAGACTTGCTCCCTTTTGACGGAACCGGCCTCAATTTCCAACCATCATCCAACCAGTTATGCTTTGTTGGGGCACAGGTGGCCGGGACCTTATCCAAGCAGCCTAAACCCCAAGGTGGGCTGCACGCTGGACAGGGAGCCAGCCCATCACATGACACACGTTAAAGGCAATTTCTAGATTTTCCACACCTCACCAGACCTGCGTGATTTTAGATTGTGAGAGAAAACCAGAGAACCTGAAGGAAAGCCATGCAAGTATGGGGATATGTTGTAACACCAGACATGATCAATGTCAAAGAGTGGACAGAAGTGACATTTCCTTTTTGCAAGTTTAATCATTACTTCACAGTAGGATCCACCACTCAATTTCTTCAGGTTTCTGAAATGTTAGTGTAGACCCCCAAATACTAGCTATAGGGGCTGAAATCTGCTTCATGTAGTCATTTTAATGTGAATGAGTCACCAAATACAATATTTCATCCAAATACAATAAAAATTGCCTGTACATGTTGGAAATGTCACAATCAATTTCAATGTCGGGACAAACAGAGGCTCCAGCAAGCCTACTTACCAGACACCTTGCTATTTCTCCCCTGATAAAAACCACCTGGCACAGACACCCAACAACAAGTTTGCTTTTACACTCTTCAATAAAGATGGCATTTGTGTCCATTCATAACACTAAATATATGGTATGTCCCCTTCTCCAGTTGCATTGATCTTCTGGCTATTTGCTTTAGAGCAGGGGTGTCAAAGTAGGGTCTTGGGGGGGCCGCAGTGGGTGCAGGTTTTTGTTTCAGCCAAACTCTGCTGTTAATTGATCACTTCAAATAAACATTATTGATTTATTTGTATAATTACTGTGTCAATCTAGAAGTGCACACTATCTTAATTTTTAAAAGAGTTTAAAAAGCATGAGAAAGACTTACAGACCTAGCTTCATATTTTTTAACATTTTTTGTTAATGATCACAAGTCACTGCTCCTGTTTAAGTAGTCTCTGTCATTGGCTGTTTCCACTGTTCAGTAATTATTACAATTTGAATACAATTAATGATTACTGGTTTGAATTAAACACAATGCTATATTATCCAGACATATTCTGTTCAGATTCTGCAGTTATAGTGCCTTTATAATGTGTCATTAATATTTTTGTTACTGATCTTAAAGCACAAGAGTCCCACTTTTAATTTCTTCGAACTGTTTCCTCCTCTCGCTTAAGACAACCAAGTGCAGACAGGTGGAAATGATCGGGAAGACCGAAGAGTAACAAGGATGTACTGCTAATTAATATTTAATTAAGATAATGGTCAAATTAAAATGAATGAATTGGTTGAAAGGAAAACCTGCACCCACTGTGGCCCTCCAGGACTGTACTTTGACACCTTTGCTTTAGACCGTGGATCACCCAAGTCTATGCTCAGACCTGCTTGAGTAGCCATGAAAGGGCAGCACTTTCTCACTAAGTGCACCTGTCATCTCCACCTCAATTGGTTAACCAAGCATCTGTGCAAGATTCCACCCTGCATCCACCCATTCAGTCACACTACTGATTTCAGCCACCATTAAGACTCACTGGAAGCCATGAAACAATTGGTGGTCACATGTGCAAAACAGAAGATAATCCATTTATTCAAGGAGAACATTTCAGGTTGGGACATTTTGGCTACTTGACAAGGGGGTGGTCGGTAGAATCTCAAATGTCATCAATGCTATGCACAGAAGTAAGCGAGGAAGATGTCATGAACAGAAGTTTACTACCTTAACATCACTGTTCTGACAGATGAACATAGGGACTTCCACATTTACCTGTGGAGCAAAAAGAATTGTCAATACAATAAGACATTGCAGTTTAAGACCACACATGACCCCTCAATCCACTCCATTTTCCAACAGGTTGCCTGGGGAGACTTTGATGTTGTCCACTCTGGTCTAGATGATTCACACTCTGCCATGGGTAAATGACATTCCCTTTATGGACCATGTTATGTGGAGGGAAAAATTTGAGTGCCTTGTGGAGGTGGCTCTTTGGAGCCCCCTGGAATGCAGTTGGGTAACTCTGTGGAGCTTGGTCAGTTCCAAGACTGTTACTGTAGGGATGAAAAGACCTTTGGAGAGCTAAATTAGGGTCAGATTGTCCAGCAGGAACCCTACCATGATCATAACTATCACTAAGCCTTTCTCGTGGCACAAACAGTGGCCTATAGCTGCTGTGAGCTAAAATACTGTCAGCATATCCCAACTGATGGTTGATGCTCTTTTCCACCTTCCTTGGTGCAGACACTTGGGAGCTTTGGAATGCTGAAGGCATAAAATTGGACTTGTACCAAGTCCACCTTGCAGCTCTAGGGTCAGAGCCAGCAGAGCTGGCCACAGGTAAGCGCTGGAATGTATTGGGGGAATGGGGGAAGCGTGACAAATTCACAGGTTCAGCACGAAGGTCATAACGTCTTGAGACTACAGCCTGGCTTCCCAGATGAGATTGGGAACCCTGACGATGGAGGGCTACATCAAGTCCAGATACAGCTTGAAGATCACCACTCTGATCACGTGCATACTGGCGAGCTATAGGAGAGGCCAGAAAGTGAACACATCAACACCCTGCCAGACCAATTGATTTAAGTCAGACCATTGACAAATCACATAAGCTACAGCATTATGAAGGTACTTAATCTGCACAAACATGAATGAATGACTTTTCATTCACCTTTTGAAACAGCTGCACAGTAAGCCCCTCCAGCCAACGTTGAAGGAACCAAGTTTGACCTGCAGGAGGAACCATCAACAAGACTGAGTAGTCAGCAGACATCTGCTAGCAGAACAGTTACATCACAGCCATCCTATTATGTAGGCACAAAGCAGAAGAATAAACTTACCCTAAATATAAGATGAAAAAAAGCAGCTTCATTATCACAAATTTCATCAACAACCTTTAAGCAAATGTGAAAAATAAGCTGCTCTCAAAATACAGCACATCACTCCATTTTAAAGTTCCTTCCTTTTTCAATTACAACAAACTGCACTTATCTTCCCTCCTCAGCTTGCCAGTTAACTAATTTACAACAGCTGGAAGCTATGGAAACCATCCGCTAATGCTAAACCATTTCTGTCACTGAGAGTTTTCCTAGTACTTTACTGGATGAAACAGTCTTTAATTTTTATCTGTTCTCGGGTGTTATCCTTACAAGTCCACATGTTTGGATGGGTAGAGGGGTGTGCGTGTTGGGTTTGCTTTGTTGCACAGGTCTGCTGTTCTCTTTTGTTTGAAGTGTTTGCTGTTGGAGCCAGTTTGCCATGTAACACGCTGCTAGTTCTTAGCATTCACATATTGTCTGCAGCCTTTAAGTGCACCAGAGAGAGTGGGAAACCATATGCTTGTGACCTGTCAATCAAACCATGGTGTTTCTGTCTTAAAATAATGAGTGTCACCCTTTTATTCATGTGAATTAAGATGTAGATGTCTCCAGGCTTTAAAGATGTGATGCAAAGGAAAACAAATGTTTTCAGATTTACTGAGCAAATCTCCAGTTAGTTCATGTTAAAACCAAGAAAACTTAACTTGTGGTGTAAATGGCTGACTGACAGACCTCTGTAGTACACTGCCTACTTCACACTCAGTGGTTACAGGAATAGACTCTTGCAGTTGGTTATAACTGACAAAAAGCAGACCAGTTTGCTTATGTATTCTGATTCTTTTTAGAATTGTTGCTTCTCATGCATCAGAAATGTTTATCGTGCACGCTTGTTACCTTGTTAACACTAATATGTTATGAAACATGCAGTTGTACAGCTAAGATGAACCATTTTAGAGTACACAGACACTTATGATAGCTCTCCTCTGAGGGAAATGAATTTTATCTGGATATTAATATTACCAAGAGCTGTATCACAGGACCATATCACAAGCTGTAAGGATATCATTATTTTTGCATCGCTTACTGTAGACAATCCATAATCAAAAGCATTTTTCACTATACTGTACTGCAGCATAACTTTTTTTGTGTGTCAAAGGTTAAAGAGTTGTTCCCTCTGAAGCAATTTTCATCAGCAGTTGATAATGCAGCATGACATGTCTGATTAGGATCTGATGTCCCTGAACACAGGCATTCTATCTAATTCTTCTGCTTTTGGCTCCTGGAAGTACTCTTCTGTAACTGGCATTGTCCAGGGCAGGTAAACACCCATCACCCCTGTGCCTATTGAAGCTGAGAGAGCAAGTCTGCTTGGTTGGTGACTGTGGTGTGGCGAACTGCTCTTGTCTGAGTGGCTTTGGCCTACACAGCATTGTCTGTCCATCTGGGAAGAGTAGTTCTCCTTCTGACTGCTACACCTACTCCATCCCTCATGATATTGGCTTTTCTGCTTATTTCCATTGGTCTTTCAAATAATTCACTGCAAGATCATTTATCCAACGGAAAATGGAATAGCTCAGCTTTGGGCAGGTTAGAAGTTGAACTTAACCTTCACCAAAGTTAATAACTTGCAGATGGTGTTTAGCTGCTGTTGTCAGCACACACTGCATTTTCTGTTGGCTGCTTGTAATCTCCTTATGATTGTAGCAATAGGAATATTTTAACCTGTGCTGTAATTTTTTGTGTGGTTTTAGTACACAACTTTTAATTGCCATAGTGATTTATATTGCCATGGTGGCATGAACTGTAGATTTGTATCTATCTCTAAATACTGATTTCCTGAGTGAATATAAACTGACTTGTGAAAGTATGACTGCCCGTGATGGATTGTTGTCCTCTGCAGTAAGTGCACTGCCAGTCCATATTTCCCATGGTGGGGTCCATACATGCTGATCTATGGAGACAGATGCTGAAACAGTGTTGGTGATACAGCCAAAGAACTTGGCCAAACACAGAGAAATGGCAATAAACGTCTAAACTGAATTTTCATTTCCAGATGTGTTCAGTACATTTATTACCATTGAACTTAAAATGATAAGGAGCTTTTGAGCTTAACTGTAAAACACACACACACACACACACACACACCTTTTGTCAGATAAACAAATTTTCTCATGTTAACATCATATAAAAACTAAAACAGTATTCTCAAATCCAAAACCCCTATTAGGTACTTCAGTCATGGTGTTACTTAGTATTTTGCACAGTAGAAATGGTACTTAATATGTTAAATGCTGTACTCTGGATTCAGTAACACAAAATCAGATGAGTTTTAAACCAGTCATGATCAAGCCATGCATACAAGGACATTGTGTTAAAAAGTAAAAATAAATTAATTAATCAAAAGTAGGGCAGATAATGCCACAATATTTCCAACTGTTTTGTTGATGTCTTAGTCCTACCCTATAGTCTAAGTACAAGTTGATATATGAACAACTAGTGTTTGGAGCACAATTAAGACCAGCAGCAAGGCAAAATCAGACAGAGATCATGACTTGTGATTATATTTTCACTATAGCCAAGCTGTTTATTCATGTATCAGTTTTCTTGCCTATGTGTGGTGTTGAGAAAATGTTATAAAAATGTTGCATAGCTTCCATTATGACATTAAGTGCGCAAAGGTTTTTGTTAGGAGGGCAAATGTGTAAATGCCTGTGAATGAAGTTCTTATAAAGAAAAAAATCAAATATTTTCCTGGACCAGAAATATCTAAAATCACATAAAAGCAAAAAATATGAAATTAAACAGACATACTGCATTTATTTAATGATTATGTTCTGTAAAAACTATATTTATTTCTCTTGGCAGATATTTTTTTCTTCATGTTTGTGTCATGTTTGTTTCATAAAACACTTGGTCTACTGAATATAATTTTAGATCCTGTGGCAAACAAGTGATGTAACTGAAAAAATATGGATTACAGAAATTTGCCTTTTAGATTAGACTAATAAAACCACAGTATCATCTAAATATCACCATAAGTGATATTTCAATAAAATTAAGTCAGATATATTGATCATCCTCATATACTTATTCTAACTATGTGTTGAAACCTCTTTCGGCCACTGATGTCTAAGTTTATGCAAGGCTGGACAGAGGAGAAGTATGGCAAAATGCATGTAGGTTGAAATACATTTATTTTTTATGCTGATTCATGCAATAGCTTGGTAAAGGTCTGGGGCTTTCTTTATCATCAGCGTGTAAAAAAAGTTCAAATTTTTATTGTATGCCAAAACTAGAATTTTTGCACGCATGAGAAAAACTGGGCTGTAGTTTATCAATAGTATGTATTATAAAATCTGTGTGCAAACATTGTGTATGAACATTTCTCTGTAAAATGTGAGATTAATCAACAGGATTATTTACTTAAAAATGTATGTTTCTGGTTATCATACCAACAAATAAAAGTCAAACCATTTAAAAAATTTTGTTTTATTTTGCTTAATTTATTCTTTAAAACATAATTTGATGTATGGCTACTTAGATGTTTATTTCTGTAGAGCGAAATCTTTCCAACAACATGCCTTTTCTCAAATGGGTATTATTATTCTGCATGTATATGATCAGAAATATCCACAAGCAGAGCGAGTGTGAATGTTTGGTATTTATAAACACATCTTAAATCATTTTCTTGTGCATGCGAATTTCACTAATTGCAAGGCGAGGCATGGTCCAAGTGAAGAAAGGGAGGGTTTATTGCAAGGCAAGGCAAGGCACAACTAACAGGCATCTACTGAGAACAACGCACACAGCTACACACTTTACACAATAACTGACTAAGGACTAACAGAGTTTAAATAGGGACTAAGAGGAAATAGAACACATATGGAAACCACTAATGACATATACAGAGTTCAGTTTTAAATTTGTGTGTAACTACTTTATGATCATCACACACACACACACACACACACACACACACACACACACACACACACACTAAATAAATTAAAGCAATATTCAGAAATGTATTTATCACGTTGCCATGCTGATTTTTTAGCATTTCTCTTTCAGGAAATGCTTCTCATGTTATGTTTTTCATGTCAAGGGTTGGGCTATAGATGCAAGGTATGGGGGACAGGCATAGGGCAGTATAAGAATGTAAACAAAGCCCACTAAGCAAGGAAGAAACTGGTGACAGATTGGAAAGCTTAACCAAGACAAAACAATAAACAGAACCTACTATCTCACTAATTAAAGACTAAAATTAAAAGCAAAATTGATGCAAAAGGACACCCAATTCCTGCTATTTCACCAGTGACTAGGAGTACAAACATATAGAAGCACCCAAAAGTACCAAAGGAATAACAAAACTCAGTAGTCACATAGACAGGCAAAACTCAAAATAAAAACCACTGGTTAACAAGTCAGCTAAACATAAGCAACACACATACAGGGAAGCTCTGTCAAAAAATATCCTTGCTATCCTCATTTTCCTTCTTTTAAACAAAAAGAAACATGAAAAGTGTGGGGAACTCACATGGATTCAAAAGGGCAGGTAGGTGATGAGCCATGTGACCCACAGGGATTGGCAAACAAGAGAAATACAAAGTACACACAAACGTCCAGGGACGTAATACTTATAAATACATTAAACAAATAAACATGTCATTTGCTAAACATCAAAAAATGCTCACATCTTTTAGTTTCTTTGAAATCCTCTTTGAATATTCTTTCTGTTGACATGAGGGCACAAATTTGTTTTCTGTAGGCTGAACGTGTAAATGAATTATTTGTAGTGAATATCTAATTACTTGAGCTGTTGATTATAGACATAAGCAACAGATACGCTTTTACTGTGTCAGTTGTAGAGTTCTAAAGAATAACAAAGACTAGAATCAGGAATCGTGTTTCACACTAGAGTCAAATCTGGTTTAATTCTGAAAGATGTTTTGGAAGAAGATCAATTAAGAATGTCAGACGGGAAAACATCTCATGATACATGCGGTATACCTTTGAAGAAAATATTAGAAATGTAATCATCAACAGTATTAAATATAAATATAAAATCTTAAGTGAATATATTTCGAATGTTACGATTTCTTGTCATGATCTGTTACTGGTAATCAATAAAACATTGTGGTAAATGGTTTGCTTGTATATTGTCATTTAACATATGTGGAGCTCTGTTTCACATGATTGTATGGTCATGATGTGTTTGCTAATTCCACAGTGACTATTTGCCACTATTTCAGACAAATGCTTTTGCTGTCAGGGGTGGGGCCAAGGCTTTAAGTGGGTTGCCAGCTAAGACCAGAGCCAGAGCCAAGACTTTATGACGGTGGGGTGGCCAGGTTGGACAGATATAGGAAACACAGGTGTGTGTATAATACATGCCTGGAAACAGGAGACACTGGTGTGTATCTGATACAGAAAACACTGGTCTATATATAATACAGATATAGGAAACATTGAAGTATATACTGTGTAGTTTTTCGAAAATGAGTAGTAACAGATAAAAACAGTATCTCCTTGCCAAGCAAAGCATAACAATGTCTTACAGTGTACAGTAAAGTAGTGTAATAATTCATCCAGATTATTTCTGTCAGGTCTGACAGTTTAAACGGCTGCTTGATTTAATTCTATAATTGCACACTCACCTTTGTTCTAGCGCCACACTCGGGTAATTAATAGGTCCTTGCTTTATTTGAAAAGTGGCGTGGCGAGTAATGGAACTCAAACTGAGAGTGATGCCAGCCTTAGGAGGAGGGTGGTGTGGAGACACACCAGTGCCACATAAAGCAGCTGCAACACAGTACTAAAGGTGCACCACATATGTGCTCTGCGTGTGCTGTGTATGTGTCCTATGTGTCTCCTATATGAGGGCTTTATGTATCCTGTATGGGCTCTGCGTGTGTTGTGTATCTGTCGTATGTGTCTCTTATACGAGGTCTTTAAGTATCCTGTATGTCCCGTGCGTGTATTGTGTATGTGTCCTATGTGTCTCTCTTATATGAGGTCTTTATGTATCCTGTATGTGCTCTGCGTGTATTCTGTATGTGTCCTGTGTGTGTCTTGTATGTGTCTGCCTGTAAACTGGATGTAGTCTACACTTGTGCTGTATGTGGTTTGTATGTGTTCTGTATGTGCCTTGTATATTTTTGTATGTGTCCTGCTCTTGTCCTGTCAGTGGTCTGCGTGTCATGCAGGTGCTGCTAGTGGGGGTGTTCCTTTGGTTTTTGCATTTGTTCAGGGTGGATTAAAAGGTGGGATCAAGGGTCAAACCTTTCTCTGCCTACAAACTACCCACAATACATTTCACATTTTGCCTAAGATCCCCTTGTAGCCTTTGTGTCGCTCAGGAAATAAAATGAAACTAAAACAAGTGCCTTTTCACACCCTCCGCCACCTGTAAACCTACCTTTTTCACAGACAGGAGTGGAGAGAAATGTTAACAAGATCTGTCTTCCTGGAGAAGTGTGTTATATTATTTTTTTCTGGATGTTTCTGCTCAGGCTCTCAGGGTGAAAGAGGTCAGCTCAGCACCGATCGATTTGACATGTCAGGGACTCATTTTGTAGTTGGGTGCCGAGTGATTGTGAGGAGGGGTGGGGGGTGGTTGACTGTGACCCCACCCTGAGATAGCACAGTAGCCTCCTGATGGAAATGTGACCTCGTGATTTTGTAGGGGACAGAAAAAAACCAGAATGACACTGTTCTGTGTTCTCTGTTGTAATTGTTATTGCAAATCTGTTGCAAATAAAATGCAGTCTGTTAGCTGTAATAACAATGAAGTGTACAACATGGACTGAAACCAGTATGTTTTCCTACTGTGTGTGTGTGTATAGCCTATGAGGATTACCTTTTGAGATATATGATACTTATTGATTTATATATATATATATATATATATATATATATGTATTTTTGTCTTTTTATTCTGTTTATAGGTAAAAATAATGAAAAATATTACCAGCAGACCATGCTACATCTTTTTCAGGCATTTTTCGAAATATTGATATTGATACAGATGGTTCCCAACATGCATCATGAAGGCATTCTGTAAGGAATAGACACTAGTTAGTGCGGTTTGTCGACCCTTTAACAATTTACATCACACATTCCTGGTTCCAAACTAAAAAGGTTTTGGGGCCGGATAATTAATTTTTTGGCAGGCGTGCCAGGTGTTTTTCGATGAAAACACATGAAACAGTTCTGATTTTGGGCACCACAATCAGCAACCATATTGGTGGAACAGGGCCCTGTGTGTGAGTGTGAGTGTGTGTTCTGTATACATTTACTTATTTTACCATTACCTCCACAGCCCTGTTTTTACTACCCCTCTCTGCAGCTTCCTGACAGTGTTTGTTACTTGCTGCAGATGGATTTCATCCTGTCCTCATCAGACTGGCCTGTCACAGACTGAGTAATTACTGTGTTTACCCCCAGGGATGGATACAGGACCGGGGGTTATGTGTGTGGCCAGGACTGGAGTGGCCCGCTTGTCTTCTGTGTTTGCCTGCATAGCGATGCCCTGCAGTTGCCAGGTGGCCTTTGAACTTCAAGGCTACAGGGCACAATTTGAGTTTCAATCAGTGGCATTTCAACTGGCTGAGGGATAGGAGATTGAGAAGAAAATGGGACATGAAAAAAAGAGAAATTGACCATCCAATTTTCCTCCATGCCTAAATTCTTCTGAAGCACCATTGATCACCCCTCTGTGCACACTCAGTTTTTCACACCGGCATTGATAAGATACAAGAGAACAAACGCTTTGATCCTTGTGAAAGGCAGGTTCTGGGCCTTCATGTGTATGTACATATATTGTACATGTGTATCTGGAATAGCCATAAGATGGAAAAAGGAGGGGTCCAGTCCTGTCTGTCTCCAGAAACTCATTCTTCCATATTTATTATACAGTATGTTGGTGATGTGCTTCCTGTTCTGTAGATAATGTGTTTCTCATGTTTATTTTTATTAGATGTAGATGATGTTTCCCACATATTTATTTTTATTATATGTAGGTGATGTGTTTCACCTATACTTATTTTTATTATATGCAGGTGTTGTGTTTATCTTCCAGTTTTTGTTAATAATTTCTTCCAGGCTCTAACTTTGTTTCCCGACCCATATACTACATTGCTCTGACGGTGTTGAGCACAGTGATCCCTTTAAGCACTTATACAACTCCTATAATCAAACGTCACTTGAGGTAGAACAACTTGTCAGTTTTACAGTCTGCTCCAGACTGCATTTCCAGCATAACCCCTGAAGACAGATTGGGGATGGGGGGTGTCTTTCTGACTGAAAATGAATCCTATCACACTCACAGTGAGTGCATCTTTTGCGCTAATCAGACCTTGATTTAAAAATTTAAATTATTATTCTCAAATCCAGGTGCTGGCTGTTGTTTACTCTGAGGAAGGGGGTGGGGGGTTGTTAACGGAGGAGAGGTTTGTAATGACGACTATCTGTCATTCCGCATCTAGGTTCCTCATGAGGTCTGTTAGAATGACCCCCCCACTGTTGTTAAGACACCGTCAAATGTAAGTCCTGTTGTAGTCTTCTTACCAGATCAAAGTGGTTAGACAGGCCAACAAAAAAAGACCACACTGAAGAAAACCAGACAAGTGAGATATTGTTGACTACATTTGTTTTATTTTGTGTGTTAATTTTAATAAAAATTTTTTTATAAAAAAAAATATATATATATATATATATATATATATATATATATATATATGCCAAAACTGATGACCTCCATGACACTCATGTCACAGTGAAGTACTGTTGCATTACTGTGGAGTTCAGTTCTAAAGTTTTTGCGCTTTGCCTCATGTTGCTGTTTTTCAGGATTGGAAAAATTGTAATGCAGTAAACTGTTCTTGAACAATAAAAAGCAGGACAAAAAAGACAGAGTTGGCACAAGTTTAACTTGTGTTCACACTGACCAATCAGTTTGTATAGACTGGAATTCAGAGTGGCCCAATTTTCCACGCAAGTACAAATAACAGCTCTGTCATTATACAACAGACTGGTACTGAATGTCAGAAAGACACACAGCTTCGTGTTTTACACTCAACTGTTTTGTGGACACAGCTTCTAAGTGCATTTCATTAATGACCTTTGACCCTGACCTGTAATTTACTTTTATGGTCAAATTTGTTACTTAATATTTTAACTTGTAAAGTGCCATGCTCTTAATTCACTTTCCAACTTCTTATCCTCTGCAGGCTCGTGATGACCTGGAGCTCATCCCAGGAAGTCTAGGGCGCAAGGCAGGGTACACCCTGGGCTCTTTATATATAGTACTGAGCTCTTTTTAGCTGAGTAAGTGTGTGATGAGGGAAGGTTATTGATTGCACAACATCCAGGGCAACGGACTAACTGGCTATATCATGTGGCTATGAGCTGCATGTGTGAGGCCTAGAAGACAGACAATGTTAAATCATTAGCACAGGTGATGGTTAGAATGTGTGCTTAAGCTATTCATTTTAGAACAGAGATGCTGCAGTGATTTCAAAAGCAAAAGAACAACACAGAGACAGAGGGAGAAACACAGGAGGTGAGAGAGGAAAAGAGTACCAGGTGTGTTTCCAGGTTACTGTCAGTCCCACCTGTCATCTCATTGTCTCACAGAAATGGACCCAGGTACAGAATTACATCGAGTCTTAGCCACAATGCCCCCCTCCCTGAGCAGAGTTGGCGGGCACTCTGCAGGAAGGCAGGTTTTAATCACTCATCGTCCTTTTGTCACTGCATCTCTCTGTCACTGGGGGCCCGTCCGTCTGCCAGTCTGCATCCGGCCCATCCTGGTTTCCTCCACCTGCGCCGCGCTGCACAGCGCTCACTCTTCCTTCCCACAGACTCTTTGTGTTCGCACTGTGTAACAGATACGAAGAGTGCTCCCCCCATGTTCTGCCTCTCATGCCACTGCCTTTAAGTAAAGAGCATCTGTCTGGAAGAATGGTACAAAATTACAGTGTCTGACTCCAGAAGCCGTATTTTCAAAAGAAATAAAAAATGGAAAGCTAAAGAAATGTGTGGAATTCACACTCTTCAGCCACCATCACCACAGAAAAAGTGATTCAGTCAACCTGCTGCTTCTAGTTTTTTTATTTCAAATCAAAGGTTCCATTGTGTGGGTGAGGAATTTTGGTAAGAGCTGCAGGTATTGCAGTTCTGGGTAGATAAAAGACTCTTAAAAAGATAGAAAAGTGTACATTAATGCTACAATATCAGAGAGGACAATTTATAGTGCAGCTGTACAAGACTGAAAATATGCTTTCCAGGACTTATGAAGAATACCTGAAGGTTGCTGAACTTATGGTTTTACCAATATTATTAATAATTATGTACTTTAATGCCTCTCGGTGTCAGTGAAGATTCTTAGTCATCCAAATGAAGTTATCTGGAAGCTGAATCATGGCAACTGGACTTCTTTCTTTTAAATTAAAAACAATTCACAAGTCATCCAACTAGCCATGACAACTGAAGAAGCTAGTTGGATGACTAGTAAAACATTTCTAACTTAAAAGATAGAAGTCCACTTGCCATGACTCAACTTCCAGATTACTTTATTGTAATGCCAACAACCTCTTAATGTAATGTAGGCGTTAATAAATTAAAGATGTCTCAGATGAGAAATATAACCATAACCAATGGCAATTTAGATTACAGCAAATTTTGTGTAGTTTTATGAAGAGAAGGAATGAAATTTTGGAAAAAAAATATTCAAGCAGTAAAAAAGTAAAATAAAGTAACAATAAATAATGCCAGAGGACCATTTATTAGACTAAATATCTTAAGCTGAGTGAAAACAAACTTAATTTGGTGAAAAAACAAAATATATAATTTTACCTTTGTTGGTTGGTATAGGGTCCCCCCCCAAAAAAAAAAAAAAAATGATGCATGGGTGTAAAGGAAATTGTGACATTATAGAATAAGGAGGATGTGGTGAATGTTCCTACCATTAAACAAACCAGGCTATGTAACACAAGTATTGGTAATAAGATATAATCAGTTTCAGAACTGAAAATTTTCATTTAGACACATGACACGTAAGTCATTGTAACTGAATGTTTTAATGTTACAGTAATTTTACAATTTTCTGAATTAAATGTTTAAGCAATTGACAAATGCAGTTTTAGTAGTTTTTGTAGGGAATAAGGGTGACTTGCCCAGTCCTGTGGTTACCCAGCAGTCACCCATTGTAGTCCCCTCAGTGTGCCAGGAGCCAGCAGGTCTGCCAAATCAAGAACAAATAACGAATGCTATAATGGAAATAATGAGAAAAATATAAACAGTGTTATGTGAAATAAACAAGCATTTCCCAATTGTGGAAAAGTTAAGTGCATAAATTATTTTAATATGAGAAAATCTTGTAATATAAAAAATTAAAGCTATGTATAGATTGTTTATGAAGCATCAATCACTGAGTGATATATTCAGTTCTGACACCCCGAATTTTTGTTTTCCCCTGTCTGATGGTCTGCAACCAAAAAAAAAAGTTAAAAACTACTGAAACTATTTGGTAAGACTTATTTCTGAATGTTTCTCTCTTACTTCTTGGTTGTTGTTCATGCACTTGCTCAGATCTGTATGCAGATGTATGCATTTTAAACTAAACGTTTATATTAATAAATGTCACACTTTGCATAGGAATGATTGCATGCATGTTCAAATCTAAATGAATTCCCAAGTTGTAAAAACAGCTTTCTGAAGCAAAGAAAAAGCCTGTTATGAACACACCACAAGGACAGATTTCTTATGTGCTTTATTTGCCTGAAAATTTCCCTGTATCTAAAGAATGGAGGACTGGAGGCACAAGACTTGTGAAAGTCAACAGCTCAAAAACAAATAGTTTTTATTTTACATAATCCCATGACTATGCCCATGGGGACATAAAGAAAAAAAACACAGCATACAACCAGCAACACTAAAATCATCCAAATGATACACAACGAGCAACGTCACTTTCCCCCACCTTTCTGTCATGTCTGACTATTTTTCTAATGCCGGTGGTGCTCTAAGAGCTGCGTCTACAAACGCTCGTAGGTTAACATGTAGATATTACAGCAGGAGAGAAACCAAATAAAAACGGAGCCAAAATCTTGGAATGGAGTCTGTTTAAGATCACAATGTGTAAATGTGTTGTTTGTAATTAATTAGAGCCCAATTTATGGTACTTGCCTGTTTCTGATTTTAAGATGCAGTCAAACTTTTAAAATTTGGATTGATTACAGTCCAGTTGTTGACTTGACAAACAAATGAGACATGGGTGTACATTGTGGACCAATGGAAATTTGTGTCCCATTACTGTTAGATTGACTGTGTGCTTCTTGATGTTCCCCTCTCCCCTGAACAGAAAGTAACTCTGATACTGAATTTCTAGTGCTCAAAGATACATGCCCCATCATTTTAAGAAAGCGTTCCCTGTAACATCTGTGGCATAGTTTTACATTTATTGTTGAAGTGTTTTAGACCATATTCAGATTTGTTGCTGTGAAATTATCTTACAATAAACATATACATCAGTACCTCACAGTATGATATGAGATTTTGTCAGTGTTACAAAAGTGTAAGGCTTCTCTGAATGTTGAAATAGCTGTTTAAGAACACACAATGGTTTTGAACTTTAAGAACTAACCTTACGGCTGTCTAGGGAAAGCGATAAGGCCAGGTTAAAGTCACAGCTGAATGTGCTCAGGGAAGGTGAAACTACAGTCTACAAAATATGCAGTCATAAAGTGAGTGTATTACTGCTTTATTCACCAGGCTGGATAGCACTGATTAAAAGGGCCTTTCTTGGTTCAGAACTGTAGCCTACTCTGAGGTACGCAAGGACAACAAACTGTTCTCTTTTCGTGTGTGGTCCCTTTTGTCCTGGCCTCTGTCATTTCAGAACAAAAATAAATATTTAAGAAACAGTAACTTAATTTAGAAGGTCATAGCTTGTGTGTTCCTTTTATAATTACACCGTCCAGCTCTGCTTTCCCAAGCTCCTGCCTTTCACACATTCGTAATTCATGACGGTTTGATGTACGGTGACCTGGAGCGGCTCTCGATCGATCGATATGCCGACTGAATTAGCTCCGAGGCCAATCTTGGGCCACTTAGGGGCCGTTTGCTGAGGAGAGCTGGAGGACTGAAGGCTGGGTGGAGAACAGCACCTGGCCCCTGGGACCCTCTCTGCTGAACAGCTTTTCATTACAGCATTCACCTGCAGCACCACTTCATTTTAGACAGTCTTGCACACACTGCAGAAGCTATTTAAGGCCAACGCTGGCCCAGGCCCACGATAATGTGCACTTAATTTGACAGCTAACGCGACCTGAATTAGCGAGCTGCCCTGTAACGTTCTTTGGCTTGGACAAAATTGCATCCTATCAAAATGTTTAAAAGAGAAATGAGTCACTAAAAACAGTGGCGGAACGGGGTGGGGGGACACTTTCAGATGCCTCTCACAACATGTTCTTAAAATAATGCTCTGTAGTGTTTATTTAAATTTAGCAAATTTTTCAAAGCTTACATGGTGGTAACTACAAGTACAAATGAAAATGTTTCAAGACAAAAAAATAGAAGATTGTTAAAATATTTAAATAACCTACCATATAAAGAAAGAGTAAAAGAAATAATGACAATGTTATGTATGTAAGAAAAGCTATACGACAACGCCATCTGTGGCTGATGGAAATAGGGTCAAGTCACATTAACACAAAGCAGCCTCTTGCTTTGCTTTTTGCCTTATGACTGTGAGCATTCCAGCAGGCATGTGTAAAACCAGTCTCTGGTCATGATCCTGTCAGCTGCTCCCAGTGTGTGAATGACATAACCCCCCCCTGAGAGAGGTCTGGCTTCAAACCCAATGGCAGGGGGGGTGCTCCACCCTTGATCCACTTTCCATTGCCGTGTGCACAGGGAAAGAAGTGGATTAGCCCCAGGCTTTGGGTTTTGAAGCAGGTGTTCAAATAGGTGAGGTGTGTGTGTGTGTGTGTGTGTGTGTGTGTGTGTGTGTGTGTATGGTGGGGTGGTGGTTATAAAGACAGTGGCATTTTGGGGGCAAATAAATTGAATCTTGTCTAAAGAGCCCAGCCAAGGCAGAAAATGGATGACCACAGCAAATTAAATAGGTTTCTTTAGTGCTGAGGGTACAAACACTACAATACATCAAGGAGCAGGTAAATAGTAAGTACTGGAGTGAGTAGTGCTGGCAAGGAAAGACGTCACACAGGAAGACAGATTCTCTGACCAGCAGTGGAAAAGCCAGGTGGTCAGTAATACATATCACAGTACAAGGTAGGGTCACTGACCAGTACTGCACATGTTACACAGGAAGACAGGTACATCTTTTACAAGATCTTCTTGAATAGTTAGCCCAAACTCATCATCAACACCAAATACAGGCATCCTACGTCCTTTCCCTCTGTGTCACCAGTCATTGTTATAGAAGGTTAGAAAGGCACAGAACAATGAACTTGGCATCAGTCACTTCCATGCTGATGTTCATGAGCTGACTGTGATGAAACGTAGTGCCCCTCTAAATTAAACCACCGTGTTCCTCACAGCAGCAAAGTGTTCAATGAGTAGAGAATGAGCTGGACACTGAGGAGGAGAAGAGGGAGACAGAGACTGATGACTTTGAACTATCCCATGGCTCAAATGCACATTTGAAGTCGTATTCGCACATACAAATGCACGTGTGCACAGGGAATGTAATTGTATTTCTCTTTTGTGCAGTGCCGGGATAACATTGTCCACATGGAAAATTGTATCAAGCCATCTTTTGTAGGCGAACATGAAAGATGACTAGCAACATCACAAAGGTCAGTATGCCCTGTCTTAAAGTGTTTGCCACAAAGATGAATTATATAAAGCAAGGATGAGCAGAGTACTTAAAAACGTAATGAGTACGCTGTATTCAGAACGTAGTACTTTTATATGTATTAAATGCATTGTTGTGTGCTGAATGCACCCGTACCTGGCTCTGTTCCACTTTAAGGCCAAAGGAGTATGAAAATTTTACAAAATGAACAGCAACAGGAATGTATGCAAAGGCTTTTAGTCAGAAGATTTAAGAAAGGCTCTTTGATTGCACCCATGCTTGGTTGTGATTTTTTTGTTATATTCCAGGATTAAGTAATTTAGGTTGAATACTAGATTAAATATTCACATGGTATTTCATATTTAGCTTGCTTGCATCTGTGTCGGTGCCCTCCTAATGCAACACAGGCAAAACTTAAAATACCTGTTTAAAACCATTCCCAGCCAAGTCATACACAAGGGGCACAATGTCTGGCTTCTTATATCGTTCGCAAGAGAACAGGAATTTACTTTTGATCCTACGGTAAATTAAAACAGAGCGGGAGTTAAGTTTTCTTCTCAATGTTCCGCACCTGTTTTTGTGACAGGTCTGGCATATTTACAGCTATAAATGTAAAGCTGATGGCAGACTAACTGGTATGGATGCTTATTCGTTCGAAGGGGCTGCAGACTTTTACAGTCATTGCCCCCCCTTCCCCCCAGTACTCAAACTCCCATTCTGCCTACTGCTCTAAAGTTTCAACTTGAGCTTAGCTCTCAGAAGAGTATATTTACATTTTGGAGCCTTTATGTCCCAGGGTTCCTGGCAGAGCATAATATATTTCTCTGCATTCATCATTCTTCATGATAAATCATCAAGGGGATGAGTTCTGATGTGCCTATTTTAGGTTACAGAACCAGAGAGACAGACAAGGAAAAAAAAAAGATTCTAAAGCAAAGTTCGACCTAGAACACTCCTCTGGATATAGTAAATCTGCGAATAATAATAAGGTAAACAACTCAACAGAGATGCCGTTCCTGCTGCATGTCAGGAGACCACGTCAGATGTGACTCCCAGAACGAGCTCGTACATTAGCAGCTAAGCATGCTAAGATGATTTCTGAGGTTTCTGAGCAGAGAGATAATAATTTAGCCCCAAAGGAGCCAAGTTCAAGTCAAGAATAAACTTACCATCTCCTTATCTGCTCGTGGTATACTAACACGTGGAAACTGGATGTACCTTCACACAGGGTGTTAGTAAATTTTGCATAATGAATCTCAAGCTGTTGTGAAATGCTCAAAGTCAGTTTTAAAAAGTAGGTGGTTTATAGAATTTGTTTCAGACATTCTTGAGTAGGTTTCTCTTGATTTTCCCCACCAGTTTGCAAGGCATCTTAACGTAAACAGCAGTGAAGATTAGAACCTAGTTAAAGAACAAGCTCCAGGAAATGTACCCACATTGCCTGCTACTCCCAACAAGAGTGTGTGTGTGTGTGTGTGTGTGTGTGTGTGTGTGTGTGTGTGTGTGTGTGTGTGTGTGTGTGTGTGTGTGTGTTAAGAATTCTCAAACTTGTTGTTGATCCTGTTCCATTGTGCCTCTATTTCTCCTTCTAAGCATGTGGCCATTAGTCCAGCGCTGAGGGGTACGTAGAGTAATTAGCCAAGTGCTGTTGACCTCAAAGCCAGAACAAGACATTTATTGTGACAGTGTGTATAAATGAGAAAAATAAACATATGTGACTCCAGCTTTGCAGATATTTTTATAACTATGTCTGACATGTGACTCAATAGTTTTTCTGTGACCTCTCTTTTTGAGTTGATTTGATTCCCACTGTAAATGTTTGAGTTCTTGTAAATTTCCAAGCCAACCTCCCACTATCTGTTAGACAGAAGGAAGTGTGGTAAGAAAAGACACAGTAGTGACCTGAACAGCAAGCACCAACATCGCAAAAAGCACAATTCATTACTCCAATTAAAAGTACCACCAACACCAAAGCACAAAGAGCAAAACACAGAGAAAAAAAACAAAAGTCAGACAGGAAACCAGAGACAGACAAAAACAGCCAAACGAGGAAACAAGATCATCAGTAGCTCAGACCACGATTACAAAACAGAGGACATCTTTTGACTGAACACAGAGGCAACATAAGAGCTAGTTTAAACAACCATGTTAATGAGACACAGGTGCTGATGATCATCAGGGTCACAGTCTTGTGATGGTATCTTTTGTCAGAAGCCATAATGATGTCTCAACCACCAGATTTCAGTTGCCTCCGATAGTCATCATCTTTCTCTACAGCCAGGGCTATGCATATAGTCATCATGATCAATCAGTAACTGTACAATCATCACTGTCTCTACAGCCAGAAATACTCCCACAGTCATCATGATCAAACAGTAAGTGGACAGTCAACACTGTCTGTATAGCCATGGCTACATTTTTAATCTGGCCTCATTTATCACTGTTTCTGTTCTTACCCTATGGGCAGTTACAACCAAATTTTCATCCTGACTGTTTTTATCTACTATAACATGATTTTTTTTTGTAATTTTAAGGTAAAAGGACAGTGTTTTCTGAACAAAAAGTAGAGGTTTCTGTTCTAAACAGACACTCTGTGTTTTGGCCATGTTTCTGTGATCATCACTGTTTCTGTCCAAAGCGTGAGATGTGTTAATGAAGGCACAGTTAAATGTCAGTCATGCAGAACCAGTTAAAGTTCACACTTCTCCGGAGTTTATGGGACTTTGTCAGCGAGTGTCTCGGGTGGGTGTACAGTCCTCACCCCCCCACCCATTTTCTGTCTCTGCTTGTTCTCAGCAGCAATCTGCCGATGGCCATCGACACCTGAATGATTTATGTGCCATCTGTCCTGTCTGGTGGCCACTGCCATCTCGTCAAAGGCAGCGGACCCCATTGGCACACGCTTCCTTACTCTACATGCGTGCACCAAACCCCACTCCTCTTAATTAAATTAACCTGCCTCCTGGATGTTCTGGGTCTACCAAGCAGCTGGACGCTGGCATCCAGGGGCAAACACACTGCGAAAGCATAATCGGATTATATCAGCATTTGTTTAATCATGGTGTATCGTACCACAGGATTATAGGCGAACGGGGTCTTCACATGTCTGCTTGGAAATGTGTGCACATCTGTGCCGTGGGTTCCCTCATGGCCTTGGCAGTGCTAAACTAAAGATGTGGTCTACTACTGAGAAATGTCATTGTTACCCTGTTGAGAGAGTCGTATGGCTTTTATTGCAAATGAATACAGAAAATGCAATTAATAAAGCAGCGGGGTAATACTCAGTGTATGGTCACCAAAAAAAAAACTGTAAACCAGCCCATGTGACTTTGTCAGTGAAGCTGGTGCTGGAAGAGGAGATGCAGACAGTGCGATCTGGAACCAGCCTGAAAGACCCCCTGCCTTGAAGACCCCCCCCCCCATGCAGAACATCTGGCAGCCGCTCAAACAGGCCTGGGATTGATGTGCCCACCTGTGCCTACTCCTGTATGGCTCTCTCTGGGGCACCTGACCATCAATGAACCTTTACCTGCTGATCGCTTGTGAGGGGGGAGGGAGTTCTTTTTTCATATTTATGGCATAACCCTCCTGATCGTATTAAATGCTGTTGCAGAGACCTTTTCTGACTCACCAGAAAAAAATGCAGTCTTTGCTCTCATTTATTGCACATAAAGCCAGTGACCTTAGCAAAAACATGAAAAACACTCCATATCTGCTTAAAAAACACAAATATCTGAATTTGGTACAGAGACAAGAAGTCTTAAAACGGCTTAAAGAATGAAATGAAAACACAGTGTCATTCTCCTCCGCTGTCCTGCAGGAATATCTGTTAGACCCAGCGGAACCTTCAAATTCCAACAACGCTGGGTCACTGAAGGTCAAATTAAACTTTTTTACCCCTGCCTTCCCCCCAGATCCTTAGAAGAAAAGTGATGTTGTTATGAAGGGTTGTGATGTTTGAAGTCACATCAGGCCACAGGGTCCTGCATATCAGGTTTCCTCAGTGATGTTTTGTGCTGCTGAAATTGCACCTGAGAAAAATGTGAGATAGAATATAGAGAGTAGGGGTGAGAGTATTATAGTTTAGAAGGTTATGAACACTATTATTTTGCCGCAATAGGCAAGAATAAAATAAGGTCTGATAGGCTAAAGTATAAGCTGCTTTTGCAAATGAACCTGGGCTTCATGCTTAGTGCCATGTAGAATTATTCCTTCCCCAGGTTTTAATTAATTTTCTTTTCCTTCACACCTTAACCCTTCGCTGGTATGGATTATATAGCCCATATTTCTGACATATTGTTTTAAAATTCCAGTACACATGCACACTCACTTTCTGGATGTTACAGAACCACTTTTACTGAGACACCTAAAAATCACTGCTGGTGACACTTTTGTTATCGGTGGATGTAAAATGTCGTCAAATACAAAAATAAAATAAAATCCTACTGCCTGTTAACTGCTTCAATGCAACTTCATATTTTTATATAGTGAAGACAGAACAACAGATTGTACAGTATGCTGAATGACTTAAATTTTTTTTATGTTGGATTGTTTATTTCCATAAAGCTACACTGTAATTGCTCCAAAAGTCTCCAGCTTTCTCAGGAAACCAGTAAAACCAGTCATAAGGCATGGCCATGGGCTCCATTTTAAATGTCTGATGTTTATTTCATTCCTTTATATTGAGCGGAACACAAGCATAGGCAAACATGTTGCATTCACTTTAACCTGGTTTGTCCCTGATATATAACAAATTACAACTCATGTCCTGTTCCTTATGATGTGGTATCTTATGCATGTTTAATGTGTGGTGGCTTAATGTAACCTGATATGTGGTTTAGTTCACGCTGCCTGAACTCACCCCCTATAAGGATGTGTTTTCAGTCAATTAAACCCCTGGCAGGGATGATCAGTGAGGCAGGATGGTCTGATGCCATGAAACTCCACAACATGGGATGTTTGTGGACACACACTGGATTCTCAGGGCTACTGGACCACCACGAGCAAAAAATGTTTGTCAAGGGCATTTGTCACGTCAAAGTGTCTTCAATCTTTATCTGTTTGGGAGAAGCCACTTTGTTCGCTGCATCTTATGTTAGTTAATGTCCTCGATTTCTTGTTCTGTGGATGGGCCTGTGAGTACAGGCTCTCCCTCCTGTGGTCGGGAGTTAATTGAACCCCAGTATCTGCACTCCTGTGTCTGGTGTGGTCAGACTCCTCCGCTGTCGGTGTCCAGCTGATGTGTCCTCTGTCAGTGAGGCGATGCAGCACAGCAGAAGGCTATCTTCTGTGTAGAAAACGAGATGTGGGCACTCACAACGCGGCTGAGCGACATCGCACCCCCCCCCGCTATGCGCTACATCTCCGAGGCGTTTTTCTGTGCACCCCCGCTAGAAAGTCCCCTCCTGGGTAAGTGTCTGAGTTTAGGAGCCTTTATTAAAATCATTAGCTGACACTTTGTCAGGCTAAAATTATTCTTGTGGCTCGTTAGAAAAATAACAAACACACTTCAGGTCTTAGCCACCTAAATAACAAGTTGGACAGTTTCTAACAGAAATAGCAGATAAGCTATGTTCTTTATTTTTAGAGGTGTGCTTTGTTTGTGTGAGTACAATTGTGCGGTGATGTCCGGTGTGTCCAAGACAGAATCATTTGCACAGTGAAATTAAGGGGGTACGTTTACCACCTTTCTGATCTGGCAGAACATAACGGAATATTCTCCGTGCATGATTGTGACTGTTTTCTGGTATATGACTTACATGCTCCACCACCAACATTTTGAGATCAGCAAATCGCCACATGTTCAAAATGATGCAAAAAAGATGATTACACTGCTAATATTGCAGGTTGTTCGCTAACAGAATCAGACTGTAGTGACAGATTGTGTGTCCGTACAGAACACACATGATGAAATCGTGAGCAACAGGATTTAACAGTAAAAAATGTTAGTGTAAAACATTTAAGAAAGCTGAAGTTATAACAATCTGTGGAAAATATAAATCAGGAATTATAGTTGCAGAGAATATTGAGCAGTAATTAAGCATAAGTAAAAATACCAGCGCTACCTTACCGAGTTAAACTACTGTTAACTCGCGAATTCGTTTCACAATCTTTATTTTTGTTTTTCCTCTGCTCAGAAAATCCAAATCATACACAGCCAGGTTCAAAAACAACAGGAGGTAAATGCAAGCGAAACAATGGCTTCTATTCTTGTAATCTGAAGTGAAATAATTTTTCTGAAAGTCAGAAGAATAAAAACGCGAGCAGCTATTGCAGAACGTTCGGAGAGCATTTTTGTAATGTTGGCTTGGTGTTGCTGTTTTAGAAATTTTACAAATGTGCCAAGATTGAGGACGTTAATGATATGCTGTTGTTTATAGCGAAAACTATCTCACAAAAACGTACCTCAGCATTAAACATGAACTACAAACATAAATATGCCTGGTTTAGGAGAAATTTGTAAATGATGAAACCTGGTCCGTGTTAATTGTGCTACCTGCAAAAAAGGCTGTTTTCTAAAATTATCATTTTATCGTTTATTGGTTTGAGTTATGGTTGACATAAGACAAGGGAAAACTTAGTAGCCTGAATTCGATTGTAATATGTAAACTATTGAAACGAGCATTGATTTTAGTGGGAACTGAAATGATTTGTAGCAGGTGATGGACACCTCAAGTCCATACCTAAGGGCCTTGTTATTATGATGTTACCCCTACGAGCCGCTAGATGGCACTGTGGCACCACTCACTTACGTGTCCAGTCAAGCACTCTCCGCATATGGTTGCTGTTCTACTACAGTTTTTATTTGTCTTTCCTTGAATGGAAAGAAGTTTACTTTTTTGTCCCAGGGAATATTTGGTATACAGCTCTGGCAGTCCAGTGGTGGATATTTGGAAACAGTGGTGCATCATTAATAACAAACTTTCAGGTGAATGCTCACTACAGCAACTATGGTTTAATATACTCTAAGATTCACTGTAAAGGTAAAAAGAGTTCATCTTCATTTTTAAAATAAAATGCAAACTATTTCTGGTTTGAAAATAAATAGCTCTAAGCCAAAAAACTGTTCATTTCTATTGTTTGCGGACTCTTGGTTTAAATACGTATGAGTAGCCTCAGAGGGCATTGTTTTGAATGAGGTCATCCGTTGGCATGCCAGAAGTGATCCAACATCTTTAGAGGAGTTGAATAAAGCATGAGGCCCCCACTGCTCTCTGCACTAAGAGAATATGAGGGTTGCAAAAGGTCGCCATCTCATACAGGGGTGGTTTGGTTGCTGACCAAGCCTGAGAGCGTTTTTAAAACCCTTCCTTTCCCTCGGCCCTCCTTGAGGTGAGGCATTTTGGGGTTGACCCTCGATTGGGAAAACCACGCTCCTCAAAATGGCCACTCTTTTGCATTCTACCACAGACGTTGCAGTCAGGAACAAAGGGGGAAGGGTCATCTTATGGTACCAGCCTGGGATTCAAAGCCAGACTGCACTTTCACTGGGCTGTGACCTCTGAGACTCCGTGAGCCATAACAAATGGAGGTTTGTGCGCAGATGCAATGTGGAAACGAGGATCTGGCTATTAAATCTTCCAGCAAAATGTGGACTCAATAAGAGAATCCATAAACAGTCTGAGCAAAAAAAAAGACGTTGAATAAACACTGCATACTTTGGGAGGCTAAGGTCTAATGCTTTTACTGTTTGTTATAAAACCCCCTGCCACACTCTGCCACTGAACTTCTGCACAATATCCTGCAGCAGTGTCGGTGGTTTGACTTTTTCCTTCCCCCAAATCTGGTATGGGACCTACTTCTTATTTCAGCACATGAAACAGTTGCCTTCTGTTTTCATACTTTCATTGATGAGGGTGCTTTGCCCCTTTGACCTTAGTTAGCTGTTCTGCAGCAGGGAATTATGGGCAGAGTGGTGGCTTAGAGACAATGCCAGAAGATCCCCTTTAACTTAACCTGCAGCAGTTGTCGATTCCCTCTGGCGCTGTTGTAGCACGGAGCTTCAAAAGGGAGCTGATAAGGACATCAGCAAGCACTCACCTCCTTATCGCTCCTCCACACTCTGTGTTCATAGTGATTCCTACCAGACATGTACGTTTGTGTGGCAGACTCAAAAAAGTGATATTGTCCATTTAATTAATATAATCTCCCTTTGATACAAAATGGAATAGCTGCCAAATTTTAGAAGAGAAAGTGCTTTTAGTCTGTATTGTCAACAAAACTACACAAAGGCTAATCTTTAAAAAAACTGTATATTGAAAGTAAATGTTTGCAGCCATTTTAATTTTATTCACCACATTCTTTCATTTTCTGCTAATCCCCCCCTCCCCCTACACACAGTCTTATATTTGTGTTCAGACATGCAAATACTTACAGTATTAGAAGAAGCTGATGGTGTTGTCTTGACTTTATAGGCTATGTGGCAGCAAAGTAGGTATAGAAACATCGGAAGAACAGCTGGACGGTCTCAAAGGATTGGCCAGAACATCACTTTACTTAAGTCAGTCATTAAGAAGTCACTGTACCAAAAATACAGCACTGGTCTAGAACACTGTATTACAGAATCCTTGCACCTGATACTCATTGGATGAGTCTTTTGTAACTGAAAGTCACTGGCACATTTTGTAAGCTTTTGTTCAACGGTCACATATTCTATTCAACATCCAGCACTGACCAAATATTGGAGTAATGTTGGAGAACCCACTGAAACAGTAAAAACACAAAAACTGGGCAATTACTACAAAATTCTGGTGTAGAAGTTGTAGCCAGAGATGTATCCTACACAGCTGGAACTGTGAAAAGGAGGTAAGCTAAACTATACTGACTAAAATTAATCAAACATTAGTTCTTTCAACATGAGAATGCAAAAAAAAAAATTTAAGAAGGTAAAAAAAGACATTTCTGTCAGTAATGCATTACGAGAACATAACAATAAATGTTGAGGTCAGTACTCAAAGGCAGAAAATTAATTTTCCACAATAGAAAAGGCCTTCATGACCAGCTTCATATGAAAGTCCAATGAGATCCAGCTTGTCATCCTGATTTGGAGTGATTTAGGCAGTACTCGGCGCATTCACCTGTTAACAAACACCTAGACTTGTGCCCCTAAAATTGCACACAAAGTGGCACTGAACCCAGAATATTATAGGACTGGGAGCCGGTCTAAAAGGTTGACAGGTGAAACTTGTCATAACCAGTTTTGTTTTGTTTTCATAATAGTAAACAGGAGCCCTACTAGGTGTATTATCTGGTTTAACTTTTTAGTGGGTGAGGAGTACTGGCCTGTGTTTTGCCTCAGCTGTTTACTGCTTGGCTCCAGTAATCAGATAATCACCTGTAAGTTTCTGTCGGCGATGAGTCACCCATCGCTCACACGGTCTGTGCCTTCCCACATGTGGCATCAGCTGCTCACCCAGCAGAATCAAATGGTTTTGTGCAATGGCCAGTTGAGCCCAAGTAATGATGTTCACATTTGAATTGCCAAAATAAAAGAGAAAATTGGTAAAATATGCAGCAGCCTGACTGTTGCTGTAGACTGGTAGGTGAGTGTCCTGCACCGTACAGCACTGAGCATCGCAAGTGTTCATGTCTCTATCTTCACTGCCCCGTATTTGAATCTTGGAGGCTCCTCTGCAAAATGCAAAGGTCTTCCAACAATGTGCCATGGTAGGTGTGTCTCTGTTTTGCATCTTTAACATATGGCACTTAGTGACCAAAAAAGCAAAGGGATCCTGCTTGACTGACATCTTGGCTGCTGGACGTTACAGAGTGCTGCACTGTGAGACAATGCTATGTTCATGTGAAGCTGCCAGTCCAGCCCCAGTGCTGTCCTCAGAATGTCTCCATACTGATTGAAAACGGTTTGTGTGCCTGTTTGTGAGCCTACATATGCATATGGTTTCAGCTCACCAGTCAGAGACAATGAAATGTTGGAGAGGCTTTTCCTTTAAAAACGGTTTGGTTGCATCTATTTTAATTGCGATTTTAAATTTTAAATTTTGATTCTCTCTTAATTCCTTCACATGTACAGCTTGCTGTATAGAAATGTCAGAATGGCTCTGTAGTTAAAACTCCAAAAATAAACTATGTCAGCTCACATCAATTCTTGACCTTTTGGTGAAGCAGTACGTTCCCTGTTTTTTACTCTGTTTAGTACGGAGCCCTAACCTTGAGAGCAATAATTGACTAAACCAGGGCTAATTAAAACAGAAGTTTGTCTGAAGGAGAGTCGAAGGATCTGATTTACATTTAAATGTGGTGCCACTCAGGCGTGGACCCCCTCAGTGCTTCAGGGCATTTGACTCTGGGACAAGAGCATTGGGTAGGCGGAATGGTAAACTGAGGAAGTCTTGCTGCCCTTGTTTTCTGTACCTCACTAGTGGCTTCATGTATCTTTTCAGAGGTACACTATATTTGCCATTGCACTAGTCCTTAATGTGGTTTAAATTTACTGACATTCATTTGCACCCATGTTGGCATGGTCCCAAGACAGACTTGCACTAAGTTTTACTGCTGTTTCTGAAACTCTCTATTTGCAATTCTACATATTTAAGGATTGGTATTGGTATGAGTTTATGTGGTTACTGTTGGACAAAGGTATTCTAGTACTCATTTTGATGGCAAAACATTGAAAATATGATGGGAGATTTACAATAGCCTCAATTCTTAATAGGATACTGTAATTCTATCCTTAGGGCTGATTAATAACAATGCATTTTTATTTAGGTACACCTTTATTAGGTACACCTTTATTAGGTACACCTTTATTAGGTACACCTTGCTAGCATCAGGTTGGACCTCCTTTTGCTTACAGAACTGCCTTAATTCTTTATGGCATTGATTCAACAAGGTGGTAGAAACATTCCTTAGAGATTTTGGTCCATATTGACAGCATCACACAGTTGTTGCAGATTTGTCGGCTGCACATCCATGATTTAAATCTCCTGTTCAACCACATCCCAAAGGTGCTCTATTGGATGGAGATCTGGTGACTGGAGGCCGTTTAAATACAGTAAACTCATTGTCATGTTCAAGAAACCAGTTTGAGATGATTTGAGCTTTGTGACATGGCGCATTGTCCTGCTGGAAGTAGTCCTCAGAAGATGGGTACGCTGTGGTCATAAAGGGGTGGATATGGTCAGCACCAATACTCAGGTACTATAGACTGTGGCATTGAAATGATGCTTAGTTGGTAGTAAAGGGCCCGAAGTGTGCCAAGAAAATATCCCCCACACAATTTCACCACCAGCATCCTGAACTATACAAGGCAGGATGGATCCATGCTTTCATGTTGTTTATGCCAGATTCTGATGCTACCCTCTGAGAGCCAAAGCAGAAATCAAGACTCATCAGACCAAGCAATGTTTTTCCAATTGCTTATTGTCCAATTTTGGTGAGCCCATGCAAATTTTACCCTCATTTCCCTGTCCTTAAGTATCAGGAATGGCACCTGGTGTGGTCTTCTGTTGTGGTAGTCCATCTGCGTCAAGGATCGACGTGTTGTGTGTTCAAAGATGGTCTTTGGCATACCTCAGTTGTAATGAGTGGTAATTTGAATTACTGTTGCTTTTCTATTAGCATGAACAAATCTGGCCATTCTCTTCTGACCTCTGGCATCAACAAGGCATTGTTGCTCAGAGAACTGCTGCTAGCTGGATATTTTCTTTTTTTCAGACCTTTCTCTGTAAACCCTAAAGATGGTTGTGCATGAAAATCCCAGTAGATCAGCAATTTCAAAAATACTCAGACCACCCTGTCTGGTACCAACAAACATGCCACATTCAGAGTCACTACAGTCACCTTTCTTCCCCCATTCTGATGCTTAGTTTGGACTTCAGGAGATCACCTTGACCTTGTCTACATGCCTAAATACATTGAGGTGCTGCCATGTGAATGGCTGATTAGATAGTTGCGTTAATGAGCAGTTGAGTAGGTATATAGCAGTTATGATAAAAACCGATACGATGAACACTGGAAATTTATTGTACTGTGTGTTTTCTCAAACCCAGCGCACACCTTTCTTGCCCTCACATGGCAACACTTTAAAAAAGAGAAAAAAAATTGGGTTGGTTGGAGAGCAGGGTCATCAGAGTGGAGTGTAGGCCAGGCAATAAGGATTGGAGGGGGTTGTTCTCAGACAATGTGAACACTTCTCACCCAGTCTCAGCTGTCAGAGGCCACCTTATCCCTATTCTGTCACTCTGTGGCATGCTGTACGTTTGGACATGGCAGAAGGTATTGCCGGGGACGAGCTGCTGCTTCAGGTGTCACGGGATACAAAGGGGGCCCACACCAGATGGTGCTACCTGGACCATTGCAGCGTTGCTTATTTGAAAAAAAAAAGCACAAAATTAATTAATAAACAACGTAAATAAGCTCGTCGATGATTAAGAACAACTTAATATGTTTTTACATTGGTGTCTTTAATTGTAGATGGAACATACAACTTGAAATTGTTAGCTGGCATTATGATGCATGACTGACCCATTGGAATAAAGTCAGGAAATGCATACAGATTTTGACATTACCACGCAGGAGTCAAATCTGACTAGATTGTTTTTGGGTGATGCAAGGCCTCTTGTGTTCACTGAGCGAAATTTCGGAGTTCAATGATTCATGTGCAACTTTTTTGTAATAGAAGGTTCTCCCTTCTGGTGTTACTTAAGGTATTTCTTGCCCTTTAACCGAGGTTAAAGACTTGCATTTGGAGGCCTGAAGATATCTGAAAGGATGGGATAATGTTTATCATGCATTCTTTGCTGTTTGGGCCATTGTTACAGATGAGGCTTTCTTTGCTGGTCTCTGAGGAAAGTTGTGAGCTCCATGTTTAATTAGTCTAAATCCGCCTGTAAATTGTCTGGTTTTTACCTTTTCTTACCTCCATCTGACTGTGTTGATGTGATTAAATTCAGAGTCCATCCTCCAAATGTGAAACTTACATCTACGGAAAGCTGCCAAATGTTCCTGATCTGGATTTTTCTGCGTGGAGTTGCTTCCCATAGATAATTACACATATCTACTGTAGTGTACACAAGCATGTGCACAGTAAAGCTGCTTCAGATGCCTCCAGCATCTGGCAGCCTGCCCCATGTTGTCAAGGCAAACGTTCTGTCAGCATTTAATCAATGCTATATCAGCAGAAAAGGGGTCCATCTGGTTCAGACCCCTGCATTTCACAACCTGGATGCAGGGAGAACAATTGGTGCCAACACAGGGGCTTCATTGTGGAATTTTCTGTTTCTTCACTGAACCAGACCCCATAGTTTTATTGATCGAGCTCACACCTCATAAGATCCACTGTCACATGGCGATAAAGGGTTGGACAAAAGCAATTTACTGTGGGCAACATTGGGAGGGTACACTTTGTTTGGTTGAGTGACTAATCCTGGGGGGGTGCAGTGATGGTTTGAGGTGTCCTTGTTTGTTCCCACAGAAATTACAGCAAAAATGCAGTTACAAATACAGTCAGAGCAATGCTTTACAGTTCTGTCAAATCATAGATATGACGTCATATCGTAAGACAATAGTTCTTTTCCAAGAACTAAAAGCTAAACATTCCAGCAAGGAGTGTGACATTTTTTTTCACTTAAAGATGATGACAGTAATAGTTTAGTTAATTAAATTATAATTACTATTATTATTATTATTATTATGCAATTTTTAATCTTAAAAGTTTTTTTTAAGATATGGAAATTAAAATCTGCAAGACTAAGTGCTAACAACAAGATTTTACCTCTAGCACAAGTGAGTAAATGACAAAGCAGATTTAATCTAAAACATTTAAATTGTATGTTTTTTGTTCAATTATAAATTAATATTGCCAAGGTTATTCCAAAATCTCCGCTGAGATTCCTGGCTTCTGACCATATTTTTCTAAGCAAGGAATCTGGAAATCTGCCTGTTCTCAGGTTGTGTCAGTAAAACAGAACAGCTCTGTGTGGAACAAGGGACACTGCATCTGTTACCTTTGAGGGGCGGGCACTCTGAGATTCATTTTGTGTGCTTTTCGATCACTCACAACTGTGTCTTGTTGCCTTGGTTATAGAGTTTTTGATTTTGTGTTTTTGCACTTGAAATTAAATGAAGTCTTTTCATGTAGTCCATGGCACGCACCCAGTGCGTTGAGTTTCTGCAGTACTGTGGTATGAATTCGTGTGGGGTTCTTGCAAATTTTTGTTGTGCATTAGTGTTGCAGGGCAGCATGGTAGTGGACTGGGTAGTGCTGTTGTCTCACATCTTCAATGTCATGGACGTAAATGTCTCTCTCGGTGTTGTGTATCTATGTTCTCCCTGTGCTTGTGTGGGCTTCCTCCAGGTTCTTGTGTTTTCTTCCCACAGTCGAAAGGTATGCAGGTTAGGTGAATTGGGAACTATAAATCATCTATACCTTGTGTGTGTCTGTGTGTGCACGCGCGTGTGTGCGTGCGTGCTCTGGAATGGGTGGGTGGACTGTCCATGGTGCTCCCTCCCCTAGGTTGCTTGGGTTAAGCTTGAGATCACCTGTGACCCTGTAAGAACATAAGCAGCTAGATAATGCCTATATGTATGTATTTATGTTGTTATAAAAATATTTCATTATCCATCCATACACTGCACTCAGATTTGATTATGCAAAAATTTTTTTATGTTTGTTTCGTGACATTTTGGCAAGCTTTTAATAGGACCAAATTTCATTTGAAAATGAAATGGAATAAGTTATTACCAAAAGTTCTGCATCAAATGAGAACTAAAACTCAAAAACTAAAAATTATTAATGCCTGGAACATATAAGTATAAACCAACATTAATTCACCAGTTATTATGGCTTCCTTTCCCTGAACACAAGTGTTTTCGTCCTGCCAAATTGTTGAGTACCATTTACTTCTGTGGAACTTTCAATTAAAACCTTAACCAATCATTTAATACAGAATGGAACTTTAAACTGAGTAATGTCCCTGTTACATGTCTATCACTGGAATTAATTTCAACAGCTGGAATGACTGAACACAATAATTTAGTTATTTTTAAATTACATTTATTAAAACATAATCCTGACATTTGATGAACATAGTTTGTACATAAAATTAAAGGGAAAACAATCAGGCAAATATGACCACAAACTGTAAGGCTGGCCATGTAAATATTTTTTCAGGGCAATGAATTTGTTTGTAATTGTTATATACTGGATTTTGTGGATTTCAACAAAAGAACAACATAATCACCTAAAATTTAATATTGAATAAATATTGAATATTGAATTGAATTAATGTGTCAGTAAATTGATTTATTATCATTATGTACATACAGAGCCAGCCCTGGGTACAGACCATATAGGCAAATGCTAGAGGCACTGTTCATCCATAGGGGTACCACTGAAGCCCCAAATAAAGGAAGAAGAAAAATTTAAGGGTCACCAGATAAAATCTTCCCTAGGGCACCAAACTGGTCAGGGTCAGCTCTGCATACATGCAT
>JABJVR010024878.1:0-36994 GCA_025773905.1 Chitala chitala
TGTTCTCTCTAAGTCCTGAGTGAGGTTAAGATGATTCTGCACCACTTGTCAATATGAAGTTGCTACCAGTTTGGAAACAGAAAAAAAATTGAAGAAAGAAACAAAATGCCAAGTTCGTAGTCTTTGTTTAGAGAAGATTGCATCCACTTTTGCTTCTCAGATCTTCGTGGGAAGCTTCCATACGTCAGAGGCAGCGCTTTGTAACCAAACGTCTCCTGTTACATTATGAAGGGTCATTGTTATTCTGTCTTGCGTGATTTGAACCTTGAGAATGTGCTGGTGTTTATGTTGGTAGCTTTCACGTTTCCGACCGTTTGCTGATGCAGCCATCTGTAAGTGCCATTTACTTGGGATCAGCCGCCAGCTGGGCGGTGCTGTCATTATGATGTGGAGTTATGTTCATATAGCTGTGATGTGCTTGGGCAGGTCAGGTGCTGTTTATGGGCTCCACGTGAGAAACATAGCGAGGGCTCTTTCATGTTGCTCATTTCTCTCATGTCCACCTTGCTATTCTTAGGTTCTGGATCTGTTCTGTCCCTCTTTGTTTCCAGCGTTTTTCAAATTTATTGCATTTAACATTTAGACTCAGTCCTGGTTTTTCTATATTACCGCTCTGTGACTACCACGCTCTCCCGCCCATTCTGATACCACCACCACCACCCCCAGACACTCGGTTTACAAGGTTTTGTGCACGCGAAAGGCGGTGTAACCGTGGCAACTCTCCGCCCGTCTGTGGTCGTGACTGAGGATAACCAGACGCGTCAGCCCGGCCCTCCGCAGAAACCAGGCCGTGGCTTTAAAGCCCAGTGCGTGAGCCTGGAGGGCGGTGGTCTGGTCATAGCTGCCACACTACCACCACTTGTACAAAAAAAAACACACACTGGAGAGGAAATCCTGGAGAGAGTTGGCGAGCTCTGGGACAATAGAGAGAGAAATGGTGTAACTGTCGTTTTCTGTCTGTCCGTCGTTCATGTAAACAAGGAAGCCTGAGTTTCCTAGACCCGTCCCCCTGCTCTACCTGTGTGGCCGGAGGTCATGCCCATTTTGTAGTCAATGGGGGGGAATTTGCACTGAAATGTCCAATGTTCTGGTTATAATGTAGGGCAATAAATTACAGCAGAGGGAAGCAGATTGAGTTCAGTGCACAGCAACTCAGACGTTGTAATGAACTGTTTAAGTAAACAGCACAAAGTCATGTACGGGTAGCAGCAGAATATGGAAAACAACCCGCATTATCAGTGCTAAGGCATGTGGAAGCAAATATTTTTTTCAGTTAAAAATATATTCACTATAATAGTGTGGTGTGTGTATGTTTCCAAAATAATAGGACCCTGTTGCCTTAGAGCAATTCATGAGTGGCCACAATTGGCAATGTGAGTCCTCAGACAAGCTAAAAATTAAGTCTTCTAAAGATGTGATTTACTGGAGCCTTACAGTCCAGTCACAGCCATTGAGAAAAAAAGAAAACAAAAACAAAAGGAAAACATTGCAAATCACAAGAACAGCCCCCCTCCAAAACCCAGCATAGCCCCATGGGCCTTTGGGCTCTGGAAGCAAAAAATAACCAAGCCAGTTGTTTCCCCAAAAGTTTAAAGCACTCTGTTTTATGGATGAAGTAAATGCTCCCTGAATCAACTGGAGGATGAAAACAAAAAGTGGAAAAAAATTAGGTAACGTGTTTTCTTTGTGCAGAAATCAAAGAAAAATGGTTCAGGAGCTGTCAGTGAATTTGATGGACAGAACCAGTGTTTCTCTGCACCCTGAGCTTTGTTCTAACACAGCAGTACTAAAATAGATCAGTTCCTGACAGGAAGACTTGGGCAAACTCTTCTCCTTCTTGCTATATATAAGCCCCAGTGTTTATAAACTGCATCCTTTCACAGAAGCACTGAGCCAAGCTCTTACATGTTAGGACAGCACCCCTTCCTCACACCCTCACCCAGTCCCCCAAAAACTACACTGTTTAATCCAGGCATTGATCCACAGGATTGAGGCAAGAGCCAGTTTGCTGGTGATCTTCCCAAAATGCATTTGGGTACTATATTTCCAAAGCAACAGACACTCCAACTGAACTCACACCAGTGTTTCTGTGTCAAACTGCACCAGAACTGTATGTGGCTGTCTCATAGGAGCTTGCCATTTTTATTCAGCTTGTAAAGTTTTTGTTGTAAGCCGTATAGTATTTATGCGAATAAAAACAGTACGAAAAGAAACAGCTTCCAAAATACTTGCATGGTGAAAACAAAATTTATGTGTGACCAGTATGGCATTTCTTTGCTTTTATGAAGATTTTAGCATAGAAAGACTATGTTTAGTCTTTCTTATTGCAGTGCCTGAAGCATAATGACCCACAGTAATGATTGATGATAATGTTTGCTTTCTTTCACCTAATGAAGACTTCAACTTTTAAAGTACTGTTGGCTGTCCAGACTGGTTATCTGATGGTTTACATTACTCTGCCTTGCTTCGTGAAGGTGTATGAGACATGTGTGTTTTATGACAGGTGTGTGGAAGAGTGTGTGTTGGGTGGAGCCGTGCCCGAGGTAATTTAATGTATTTCATGCAGCAAGCTCTCGTAGTGCTACAGGGTCATCTATGACCATGTGTGTTTGGGGCTGACCCATTCACCCAGGTAGAGCTTCTGTATGTGAATTACATGCACTGGGGCCCCACTAACCCCCTCCCAGCCTTTTCCACAGCCCTCCACCTGGAACGTAGCAAGGCCTTTTCCCAGAGCATCGAGCTGCGTGGGTCACATCTGGCCACTAATGTCCAACAGCACAGAGTGTCAGCTGGACATCCTGTACTCCTTCCTCCATCCTGACATCCAACACATGCATGATGGCTGGGGTTAGGCTCTGGGTCAGAGGTAGACGTGAGGTCACGGGATAGGAAGAGGTGCGCCCTCGTGGATGTACATACAGAACATTTTCCTACATGGTCCGTGTATTCGGTCACCTGCAACTCACAGCCATCATTTGAAAGTGTTGCCCTTTGATCCTTTGTCTACCAGTCCTATGGATATTTCTCTCTCTCTCTCGCTCTCTCTCTTCCCTAAACTCTGTCTGCTGTAAATGGCTTTGAAGGCAGCAGAGGCACTGTTCGGGATTCATGTTGCCTTTTAGTGAGACTAATCTCCTGAATGGAGGTGTCACCTTGATCTTTAGGAGCCTGAACTGAAATGGTGTGAAGTGAGAATCAGTGAAAGTGCCCCTGTGTTGCTGCTTTCCCTATAGTTGTGCTAATTAACTAACTAAAATTAAGAACTTTCATACCCCCTACCCACTACCCAAAGTCTGCTGAGAGATTCAACAGGAAGTCAGATTTCAGGATTATATGCCACACTGTGACTGTAGTCACAGCAAAAAACAGCATGTGTAAGTAAATTATACGACTAGCTAAATAATCTCCAAAGTATACAAACAGACACAGTTCTGTTTCCCCCCCTTTTTCTTGTTTGCATGTTCTGAGGACAGTAACATGTTGCAGCACAGCACACAAGCATGGCACAGTGAACCATGCTTTTACTCAACAGCCTTTTGAAAGTGTATATACCCACTGAGATTTTCATCCATATGTCTTTCTTCCAGTATGAATTTTAATTAGCAGTCAGTGCCTGTTTGTAACATCTGGATCTAGTTTGCTAAATACAAGTACTTAACCCTGCTTGCTGCTGTATTCCCAACCCTTCAACAATAAAAACAGTCTTGAACAGTAGTCAAAGTAGTGTGAATCCTGATATATCACACTGCTTATTTTATTCTCTACACATAGTAATTTTAAAATGCTTGTTGATTGATTCTTTGACAGCATGCCCTCTCTGTGTGATCTTGAGATAAATTCATTTACCAGTTCCTACCAAAGCAACCAAAGAACAAGTCCTGTTAGATGATGAATATTCCAGGGTTTATTTGTGGAGAATCCAGCAAAATGATACCAGATCAGAGCTGGCCAGGTAAACAGCTATCTGTCTGTCTCTCTCCCCCTCCAGCAGGAGGGTGTCGTACACAGATCAGGCAGGTAATTGAGCAGTAAACGGACTCCGTAATCAATAGGGAGGCGCGTGACAGGACGCCGTCCCTTTGATAAAGAGAAGCGCTTCCCCTTTCACAGAGCTGTGTTAAACAGACTTCTGCCAGAGCTTGTGTAATTTTACCCTCTGAAAAAAGAGAGCGGGGGTGAGGGGGGGTACCTTGTTATTCTCAGTAACCTCTAATGCAGGTTCTAATTAAGCAGAT
Source organism: Chitala chitala (assembly GCA_025773905.1). NCBI lineage: Eukaryota > Metazoa > Chordata > Actinopteri > Osteoglossiformes > Notopteridae > Chitala > Chitala chitala. The sequence continues at coordinate 4,239 of JABJVR010024878.1, forward strand.
CAGTGATAATAGACCAACGGTGGCAAGGTGGCAGGCAGCAGGCGGTTGTTAGCCCCCCGCCCACCTCCCCTGAAGGGAGGATACCCTTCTGCACCCGCAGCACTGTGAAAGAGCCCTATTCTCACCTCTAAGCGTTCACTGGGTGTAAAGACCCCGCAGGGCGGTCACTTCACCGGAGTCTGGGAATGCCAGAGGCCTCAGATACCGTCAAGCGGGAGGTGTGGGGGATGGGGGACACAAATCACAGCTGCTCCCGCTGGCTACGGAACAGCACAGATCCACAAACACTGTGGAGCCTGACTCGCGCAGCACGACCAGAGAAGCCTGTTGTCATGCGTCACAGTAAAGGTCCTAATTACGGTGGCACGCGGTCAGTGGTTGTAAGATTTCACTGGTCACCATTCACTGGTCAGTGCTGTGGATGTTTTCAACACATTTTTCAGTTTAAGATTTTCAAAATGTAGACATAAAATGGCTAGGTTGCAACTGTGACTGTAACAATAATATCATTAAGTTATATTCCATGAACATTCTTTTAATGTTTTGGCTTTTAGAAATAAAATGAACTATTGGATTTGCTGTACATGTATTAATATTATGATATTAATAATAAAAACATGAATGTGCAAAACTTCAAAAATTAAGATTTATTGTCATTGAGAATATATAAATGTTACAGCAAAATTTGTTTTCTGCATTTAACCCATCCACCTAGGAGGGAACACTGGGTAGCCACATGCAGCACCCAGGGAGCTAATGTTTGAATGTCTTGCTCAAGGACACACCCAGTGGCCAGGCTGGGAATTAAACTGGGAGATTTCTGCATCCCAGCCTAGTGTTCCACCCACTAAGCCACCAGGCTGCTAAAAAGGGTGGCCAAGCAAGACAATGAGAAATTAATCAAAATACATGTGTTACAAATGTAAAAGCGCATTCATTACTTTAAAGATATTTCACTATTAAAGTAGGCTGGATTAACATGTTTAATTTAAATTTAGTCAAGTGTTAATTAAACACATGGTTTCAGCACTGATTCAATACCAGCAAGAGCCTTATCTATGACCTGTGTTGCAGAGCTGATGCTAGCCAGGATGGAAGGTAGCTTCACCTATCTCGCATCATTAGATTCAGGCTTGTTTTTAGTAACACCACAGCTCTCTCAATCAACAACCCACCCCCACCCCTCCATTCTTCTCCTCTGCTGATAAGTTTGTCGCTCGTTTAACCACCCTACAGTGAGCGCTGAGAATGTTAATCTCATAATTAGCTGTGTGTTTGGCTGATAACATGGTGGTAACTGATCCACAAGAGGAGGACAGATTATACTGCCCTTTAATTAAAGCACTGTTTCCCTCAGTCATCCAACTTGTCCTGTCACTCTGGTGATACATCTGCTATTATTTCTGGTTCTGACCGACTACTGGAAAATCACCCTCACTTCTTACTCAAAGGCAGGCGCTCAATAGAGACTTCATCTCCTTTACCATATGGGTTGATTTTTTTTTTTTTATTTTATTTGATTGTACTTCACACCTCATCCCTCTTTTGCAGTGGTAATCCAATAAAGTATTCATCTCTTTTCTTTTGAATTTGATCCATTACCTATTTTGAATTACAAGTTTCACCATGTGAGGGTGAAGTTGCATGGGCCGTTCAGAGTTCTGATTGAATTATACGTGTTTTCCCACAAGCTCTGGAGTGGCCTCCACTCGTGACACCTCTCGCCATCTCCGCTGTGGGAAAACCTGTCGACCTCGCAGTTCATGGAGCGCATTGTAGGGAGTAATTCAATTTTACACCATGGCAATCGGAATCAGAGGCATGGAAGAGGGCAGGAGGGAGAGGCACAGTAAACAGCCATTCAAGGCCCATGTCTTTTGCATGTGTTTAAAACGCCTCTGAATGAATGGGAATGACTTGGAATCTTTTCAGGTCCCATCCCTGGGACCTTGGCTAGGTGCTGAAATTGACTCCCTGCACCCCCCAGTGGTGACATGCTGGTACTGCATGGATAATTAGGATCTCTTCTTTGACCAAATCTACAACACAAAATGAACAGTCAGTCAGTCAGTCAGTCATCTTCTATACCGCGTCATCCTGTGAAGGGTCACGGGAAGCCTGGAGTCCATCCCAGGACACAGAACAGGGGACACCCAGGGCGGGGTGCCAACCTACCACAGGACACACACACACACACATAATTTGAAGACACCAATTAACCTGACCTAACCACCAAGCACAGGGAGAACATGCAAACTCCACGCACACAGACCAAAGGCAGGAATTGAGCCCCAGGCCTGGAGGTGTGAGGCGACAGTGTTTTTATTTATTTTTTTTTATACATTGTTAGGAAAAGGCAATTGAGCAAAATACATATTTTTTCTTTTCCTTGGTTTGCTAAAGAAGTTGCTTAATCAATTTTTCATGTAAATCTATTTGTGTTGTTTTTAAACCTGCATTAGATCTTACATGGAACATCACCATGAAAGGTAATAATGCTAATATGACAAACGACGTGTTCTCACCCTGTAGTCTGTGTCCTAACGCCACAGTACAGTGATGGGGACACTGTACTGTTAAAAGCCGCACCGTCCCTAAGATGTTAAACAGAGGTTTCTCTGTGATTCTCTGTGGTCTTTAGGGATCCTGAGGTGTTCTTTGTAAAGAACAGGGGTGCTCCTTGGTCCCCTGGCTACATTTCTGCAACGGGCTTTATCAGTCATGGTCTCCCCATGTGTGGACTGGCTGTGTCACTGTGCTTTTCTCCCCGCTTACGGCTGGTGTGTAGTGAGATATTTGGTGCATTATGGTTGCCATGGCATCATCCATGTGGATAATGCTGTATACTAATGGTGGTGGACCATGGTTCCATTGTAAAGCATTTTGGGTTTTTAAAAGTGCTATACAAATGTAATGCATTATTAATATTATTAATGTTGTTGTTGTTGTTGTTATTAACTGCCACCTTTGACCAAATTAGTTTAGTAGGTTGTGTTATAAGTGTTGTGTATCATGCTACCAGTCTAGTGGAAAGATGATGGGTGATAAATCTTGTTATAACGGACTTCCTCTCTTCTGTTTTCCTGTTGACTGAATGTACAGCCACACGTTCAGTCTTGGGGCTTTGATCAGGCCATGTTTTTGCTCTTTCTGTGATTGTTTAGTTTTACTTTCATCAAATGAAGGAGTCAAGAGACCGTGTATACACACATAACAGTGAGAGGTCATTTTAAGTGGGGTCAACAACTTGCAAATGTTTATAGGGTGTAAAATTATAAAATTACAGAGCAACTCAAGTACCTTTCTGAGATGACGTAGTGTGTTTTTCTTCATACAGTTCTTGAGAGAGGTAACTGGGACACATTGACCTCCCCCCTCCCCAAAGTTCCTGTTTGTGAGGATAACACAGCTTTGATAACAATCAGCATGGGGTTGCGAAGTGCCATTAGAGAAGTCAGACTAGTGCTCCAACACTATCCCCCACCCAAAAACCCAGCCCCCGCAACTCCCCAGCTACTTTAATGAGCTGCCCAAGTCACAAAAGACACAAGATGGATAGGAACTGACCAGGGCCAAATATGGTCGGATGAATAGGAGCAATAACCAATGTCTTGTGTGTGTTTGTGTGAGTATGTAAATGTGTTTGTGCATGTATGTGCGTACACACGTCTTTGTGTGTGTTCATACATGTGTGTTTGTGTAAACAACCGAGGGGCTGCAGATCAAAAGCCAGGGCCTTAGATGTGACATAATGGGAATTAGCATCTGTCTGGGAAAAAGCACAGGCTGGGGTGGTGGGGGATTAAGAGGCTTAGTTACCTGCAGAGCGACCGAGCTCAGGTGTGAATGGGCAGTGGCCTTTCAGTAGCCTGAGGTAGCTTTGACTTTGACAAGTCACAACCCCCTCAGTTTAGTCTCCCAAAGCATCTCAACACTTCATCTGCTTCCTCACGCTTTGGTTTTGTCACGAGGTGCTGTTTTCCTCCTCATCACCCATCATTAGCATTGTAACACTGTTCAACACTCTCACCCTCACCTTGTAAGCTAAATCAGCAGGTGGCACGCTGCCATGCCCTAACAAGCATACACTTTGGCATAGAGGTGTGTGTGGCAGCATGCTGCCCTCCGATCGTGAGGCGATGCCAATGCTAACTGCCAGTTCAGTCACAGGTTGGCGGGGCAGCTGTAGTCTGTGGTTGTATTAGCTGCCTTGCGGCCATTTTCTGCCACATTTTTCATGTCCCTGTTTAGTTCATCCTCGGGGTTTTTCATTTGCCGTTTACAAATTGTCATGGGAGTCTTTTTTATATTAATTAAAAATTTTTCTCAGCATAAAACCATGAACCACTAAAAGCAAAGAAACACAAGAAGCACAGAAAAGTGGAGTGCCGATGTGCTCGCTAACCTTTTTTGTCAGTAACTATGAGCACTTTATAAATAACCCGTCCAAACAGTGGCACTATGGCAGAGCCGCTAGGGATTAGGTGACTGAGAGGCGTCAGGCAGAGCGAGAGAGACAGAGTTTATCAGGGGGAATCACAGAGTAATGAAAGGGGGGCTTGGTTTGACAAATTGCCGTGCGTGGTGCTGAAAAGGACCCAGTGGTATAGAGGACCAAAAGGTGGGACACGCCCCTTTTCAGGAGGAAGGGGGGGCCTGCCTGTTGCCCGATTGATTTAGATCGATTTGTGTCCCGTTTCACACAGCTCTCTGCAGCCTGTCGCCTCACTGCTTCCCTGAGTTTGGTCACCATGCCGACCCCTCTGAAACTGGGGGGGGTGGAGCACAAAACGACAACAATAACAGCAGTGGGGGGTGAAGGGGAGGGAAAGTGAAAGGATGTCTCACGCCTGCTCGTAAATCCTGTTTCCCTTCGTTCTGCTCTCATCCTCCTCCTGTGGTGTCCAAGGATTGCCCCCCCACGCCCCCCCACAGCAAGCCTTTAAGCCTTCATGTGTCCTTTGTAATGCTGCTTTTTTTAACTTGGAGTGGAAGTTGATAAGATCACAAATCTCATCGGCGGTGGCAGGGTTGGGCCAATAAACACCCTGAAAGTAAAGCAGCACCTTTATCTCACACTTTGTGATGCCACAAACAAATGTCACGTAAATAATCGACCCAGGCCCATTGTGACTGAGCCAATGTGGGACGGTGGTCCCGTCCGTTCCAGTGCAGCATGATGGCAAACAGCAGTGCTGGGGGGAGTTGATTATCAGCAGGCCTGAGCCCCTGTCCCGTTCCCCAAATCCAGCACAGCATTCTTTGTGTGAGCCAGGGCTGATAGCTCAACTTTTGAGCCTGTCAGTTTTTAATCCCTTCCAATAGCCCTCTTTTGCCCTTCGCACGCCAGACCCACGCACCCCACCCACCCACCCAGGAAAAAGTGCTCTGGTCTCAGTCGCCAGGAACTGGCTCCAGTTCCCAGCCCAACACTCGGCCCAGTGCAGTTGGTGCTTAATTAACACCCTGGGTGCCAGTTAATTCTCCCCCAGCAACATCACCTTTCACGCCATGTTGACAGCCCAACATGCCACTGTGGAATCACTTCCATTTGCTCTCATTCTCCTGCATTATAGTGCAAGTGGTGGGGGGGGGGTTACTATCTGGACAGCAATTACTGAACCTTCACATGCCAGTAAACAATTTCCCAGGACAGGTGAACACCCTGTACTCTGTATACAGCCTTTACTGAATGTGGTACCTGAGCCACTCACATAATACAGGCTTATTAAGCTTTTCCTAATTGTTTCTGATATGAAAAATGCTGACCCAATGTTAAACACTTCTCTATAAAAAATGTTGTGAAATGCAACCGGAAGAAAGCATGTGTCAGTCTTCTGTTTATTAACTATTCTGCCCTTTTATTTAAACAACTACTAGACTTCTTTATGGATTCCATGGATTCCATGATCCAGAGAATATGAACATCCATCCATCCCAACCATACCACTTTTCTTAGGCAGGGACACAGCTGGTGCCTCAAGCCCATCCCAGGAAGCTGAAGACACAACATGGGAGACACCCTGTATGGGGAACCAGCTCATCGCAGGGCAGAATACACAACAACAATGATTCATTTTTTTGAGCAGCATGTTTTGATAAAAAGTGACAAAGTATGCCTTTTAACTTTGTTCCTAGTACACTGGTTCATACTCCCAGGTTTAAGTAATATCTTTTCACAACTTTTGCTGAAAACAAAAGTGTTTAAATTATGTCAACAGCAAAGAAATGACAAATGTCAAACCAATGAAAATTGCAAGTACAGATAAAGTGAGACTATTTTGCATCTAACATTGTCTGACAAATATAGTGGACTCATACTGAGTTTTAAAGTCACAGCTAATAATTATAGATGAGCAATAGCTTGCTGTTTCATTAAAAATTTACCATAACACAAGGTTGTCATGGTACCAATGGCAAAAGAGGTACATACAAGCAAAGACCAAAAAACATCCATTTCTGCTGAAATACAACACCTGGAGTTGTGGCAGGAAATGAAGATTACACACTTCTCATTTTCTTATCTTATTGTCATTAGCATGGAGCTCTGTGAGGTTCGTTAGCTTACGCACCTCCTGCTTTCTCATGCGTGCCGACCCAGGACAGCTGGTACCGGCAAACAAAAGGGCCCTTCAGCACATGCTTCGGGCCACAGAGACTGTGGGGGTAACCCACCCTTCAGTCTCACTTCTGCTGGCACATTCGCTTCACTCGACCCCGGCACTCCTAATCCGCCGCCGCCGCCAGACCGTGTCAGAGATGAGATGCGCTTTACGTGTGGTCCGCCCACTGTGGCCCGTGTAGCGGCTCCACGGGCGTGAAGTTAAAACCCCGTTCCCCCATCACCACGAGCCTGACTCCCAAGAAAGCACACATTACAAATGTCTGCGTCTAATCCTTTGTCCTGTCTTGTTAATAAAATGTGTCCTGCATAACAGCTGTGGGCAGGTTTTACACTTAATTGGCAGGAGAGTAATGTTTAGATTAGTTAAATGTTATGGTAATTATTATACTTCCTGTTTTTAATTTATTTACAGGTAACTTTCAAACTTGTGTGCTTATATGTCTGTAAGATTAATTAATCTTTATTTTTGATCACACAAGCAAGACTTTAAATCAGATGGCTAAGTTAGCAAACATTAGAAAAACTGAAGTACTGCTTTCAACCAAAGTATTGCTTTTTTACCTTATTTTTCTGTTAATATTTTTATCATGGATTGTTAAAGTTCTAATGGTGCCAATTTTTCTGTTCTCATGAAAATGTCATTGTACAAATTTTCAAGCCAGAAAAATATACTCTTTAAGAGAACTGTTGTGTAATATAAAATAAAATTCCAGTCAACATCTGAATTACCAGTGCTTATGTGTTATGGTCAGAAGTATTATTATGATTACACTGCCATTGGTGTTGAGTTGAAAGTTGTAACAACCTTTTTTAAAGTCAGAATCTTCTCCAGGAGAAGAGTTTATATCACACTTGTCAGGATAGGCCTGCTTCTGTGTGCTCGGGTCTTCCTGCAGCTCTGGCCTATTGTTTTGTTTTGAGCATTACAGGCTCTCTGGATTTTCCCATGATGCTGCACTGCTGTGGCAGCCTGCTGGACCGCAGACATGCCCATGTTAACCATGTGGCTCAGTCCCGTGCACCCCACGCGCGTCCTGCCTCACTTTATTATCATTTATTCGGATAAGCTGCTACCCCCCCCCCCCACCATCACCAATACCAAACCCACACTTCTCAGGGGACCACCCTGACACCGCCCCCACACCCAGCCCACCTTCCAGTCCAAGGATGAGACCCTTTTTCATCTGCTGGGACTATATGACTATGTGTGTGTGTGTGTGTATGTGTGTGTATGTGTGGGGGGGTGCGTTCATTATTTCACGTAAAGATGGCTCGCTGTGCAGAAATTAACATTCGCCTGGGCTTTCTGGTCCGCTGCTTTCACGCGCCAGACAGAACTGCTTTCTTGAGTGGGGGGGAAGCTTCTGGGGTCATACTGTCCTGGGAAAGTTAAGTTCCCCTTTTAAATAAACAAATGCTGCAGCCTTCTGCCAGTACATGAATGTGCACTGGAGCAGATGGCCCCAGTCCATAAGCATGGACCTAGGACACTAATCCCCCAGGGACCCAGGATCTCTGTGTCATCAGCTGATCGTGTCGCAGGGGCAAGAAAAGGAGCCAAAGGCTAGAGGAGCAGAGCCGGACCCTGGCTTGGCCCTAATCCTCCCCTAATTGTATAAATATATTTCTGCAAGCCTCCACATATGCTGAAGGGTGAGGATTTAGGCATTTCCAAAACAGTGATTAGACATCTAGTTTATCAGCTGGAGGCAGTGAGGTGAGGTGTGTGTGTGTGTGTGTGTGTGTGTGTGTGTGTGTGTGTGTGTGTGAGGGGAGGGGTTCTGAATACCAAGAGAGCAGAAGGCAAACTGGTTTTGGGCGGCCTGTGTTTTGGAGCAGCTGGTGTCTGCTGGTTAATGTGATGTCCTGTTTGGTGAGAGGGCACAGGACACACAAGGCATAGACATGTTAGTAATGCTGCTTCTATATCATCTAACTACCTATTCCATCTTCACATTTACTTAAAAAATGTAAAGCTTCTCCTCCTTCCTATTGATCTATCAGCTGTTGGGTAAGAGCTATCAGACAAAAAAGACTCATGACTCAGCAAAAAGGGCAACCATTCCCATCTGCCTCTGACCCCCCCTTCCCCTTTGCACCCCCTTTCAGAGAACCTCCTACGCCCTAGCCCTCGATCAGTCACTTCGAGTGGGACGCTCACACCTCTCCATCTGGTGCAGCCCCCTACAGATTGCTGTTCACAGCAGGGACCCCCACCTTTTCACCCATGTCTCTGACAAACATGCTGCGAGCTGTTTTCAGCTTTTCCTTAGACAATTAAGCATCCAGCAGGCAGGGGTTAACTGTTGAACTATGGAGCCTGGGATTCCCTCAGATTAAAAGGTATCAATTTTCTGACTTAACAAATCACAGGGATACCAAAAGACATGGTAGTTTCTGCAAAACGTTAAGTAGTTTTTTTACAGTGTTACAAACTTCAAATAAATGCAAATTCCTTGCAAGCTGTTATATTACAAATCAAATGACTTTATAATAGAAACTGGCAAATTTTCATGTCAAAAAGCAGTGTAATTTGTTACATGTTGTATTGATTTTAGTGGTTATTGTTATTCATAATTATATGAATTTCAATATTGTTCAATTCAATATATTTTTATATAGCGCCTTTCGCAACAAGTTGCTTTAAGACACCATTATTGAAAGGAATTAACAGATGGATTAAAGATGAAGTTATTTGTCGCCCCCTAGTGGCTCAGGTCTGCCCCTATAGTATCTGAACTGCGGCACGTTTTTTGATATTGCTGCATGTTTTCAGTGTCATGGGCAGCACAGTGGCTTAAGTGGGTAGCACTGTTAACACTGTGGTTGTGTGTTTAGATCTGGCTCTTGGCACTCTGTGTGTGTGTGTGTGTGTGTGTGTGTGTGTGTGTGTGTGTGTTTGTGTGTGCAGAGTTTGCATGTTCCCCCTGTGCTTGGGTTTGCTCTGGGTTCTCCAGTTTCCTCCCAAAGACATGCTGATTTGTTGGAGTGGCCAGCTCAAATTATCTTTAGAGTGTGTGTGTGTGTGTGTGTGTGTGTGTGTGTGTGTGTGTGTGTGTGTATATGTATGTATGTATGTATGCATGTCCTGCAAAGATTGATGCCTTTCCAGGATATCCACTGCCAGCCTTCTGCCTTAGGCTGCCTGGGATCCGCTCCAGGCCACCCAAAACTCCAAAAGGGATAAGCGGTTTGTTAATGGATGGATGGAAGCATGGATGTTTTCAGTTTCTTTTCCCATTACACAAGACAGATATGCTTTAGCTTGCTGAATGCTATGTGAATACATATGTGAGTGGTGATTAAAATGGTGGCCTGATGCCTCAGTGCGCTGATTGCCTCTTACATAGGATCATGGGTTTGAATCTAACTGTGTGTAATTAGGCACAACAAGAACCATTCACATAAGTGCAACCCTGCTCCGTAAGAAACATTAATAGTAAAAAACAAACATAGCAGTCTCCTACCAGTGTCAGTCATGCAGGTTAACTTCTTCACATGGCTTACATATAACAACTGTGAAATGTAATTCTGTCTTTGTATATAAAGAACATGTAAGTCCATCACAAGGCATTGACATATTACACCTGGGCACTGTGAAATGTATCTATGTATCTCATGTGGCGCTTGTTCCCTTGAAATGTGTCAGGAATTCTCTGCATACACAAAAAACATGAGAAATAATGTAAATATTTCCTGAAGATGTTGTATTTTAATCCTCAAAACACTTTTCTATTTTTGTTCTAACTAGATACGTTTTAGGTGACATACATTGCACTTTGGTTTACTTTACACTTCTTTTGACATTACAAAACTAGTTTCCTGTGACATTTGAAGGTAGGAGCACTGCCAGAAATTTTAGGCCCCATGAAAGATATAATGTTTGATCTTAAATTTTGTTAACATGTTCTAATATTTAAGGGCCACTGTCAGTCATAGGCCTTGCATATACAAAACAATAAAACAATCATTTCAGTACAGGCAGTCTCAGGGTTAAGAATGTCCGACTTACGGACAATTTGTACTTACAAACATACTGCCATAAAGTTATTATAGTAAAAACTGAGTTAAATACAATGGTTTGTAATAATGGTTCTGTCCTGTGTCTGTGTATTCCAGTAAAGACAGGCTTTAAAATTGATCTTGTTTGTAACTGAAACACCTGTATTACCCCATATTTATATTTATTAAAAATTTAATATATTGGCAATTTAATTTTTTACTACAGCTCAGTGTTACACAGTACATTGTATTGCACATACAACTACACATCTGCACTTTATTTTGGAATATAGCCTTACTGTTCCTGCCAACTATTTTTTACACCTCTCATACAGTAATTTCTACTTGTATTTATAAGGTATTAGTATTTTTTGGTTTTTTTTTAAATATCAGTAAGGCGTTTGGTAATACTAAAAAGCATTTCACTCTGCGTCGTACTAGGTATGGTTGTATATGTAACAAAATGCGAGTTTGAACTTTAATTTAACAAGAGAGCACAGTATATAGCTTTATTTAGTGCAAACACTGGGTACAGCACACGCCACTAGTTGGCAGAAAAGGCCAAACGAAGCAGCGAAACTGAAAGCGCTTCCGGTTCCTGTGCGCCATAGTGGCGTGATACAGCGAGTTTGTCCAAGTATCTAGTTGGCTCAGTGTGCACGGTTAGCTGGCCGTATATCTCAAAAATAGACACGATGCTCTCAACACCCATGTTCGGTGAAAACGGAAAGATGAAAGAATACCATTATACGGGACCAGTAGAGCACAAATTTTCTCCTTATGCCTTTAATGGAGGGTAAGTAACTGTCATGTTAACAAGTAACGCGCTAAAGCTTTGTTAGGTTTCATTAGCTATGATTACTGTCTGAAATCGCTTTTCCAAGTAGTTTGTTCTAATAAAATATGTGGAGATTACAGAGTTTTCAGTTCACCAAAAATAATAAGGTAACGCCTTTTGAGAAATAGAAAATGGTATGTGACATAGCAGCGAACTTTCGTTTTTGTGTACGTTAGCAGGCTACGTGCATATGACTCATTATACGGTGTAAATATAAAATAAATACATGTAACTCTTTTGGAGTTGAATCACAGTAACTGAGGTACATTTGCGTTGATTTGTGTTGCTAGGACTGTGTTAGCTGTTGCAGGTGAAGACTTTGCCATCGTGGCTTCCGACACCCGGCTTAGCGAAGGCTACTCCATCCACTGCCGGGATTCACCCAAGTGCTACAAGCTGTCAGTACCACGTCTTTGTTCATCAAACCGTGTAGTGTATATATTTCATATTTGGATGAACTGGACACAGATTGATGTGACTCTTTGATGGGACCACGGTTTTGCTTAACATCCATCAACATTGTGCCATTGTCAGTTCTCAGAGTACAGTAGAACTTGAAATGCATTTAATAGAGAAGTTAAAATCACTTTTGTAGATATATATATGTGAGGAATGTATGCATTTGTTTTGTGAAGCATTATTTGCTATTGTGTGTTTACTTTTGGAAACTGCTACAACTATACCTATTGGAAAATATTGCTTTTTACTTTTGTTAATGTCCTACAGGACAGACACGACAGTTTTAGGCTGCAGTGGTTTCCATGGAGATTGCCTGACACTAACTAAAATCATTGATGCAAGACTGAAGGTACAGTTTCGACTTTGACCCAGACACTTTCATCACGTGCCCTAATGCATTTTATGTATGCAACAATAAGAATATGAAATTGTGACCGCTGCATAATTACTGCAGTTGGAGCTGAAACGTATTATGGTCCTGTTCAGTTTAGGAGAGGTTTTATGGTCAACATTCATTTTTGACACAGAAAATGTTGTATTGGATTTCAGATAAAGACACAAAGTTTTTACATCGGTAAATTGGATTCTGTTAATGCAGAATGTTTGCGAGAGCACTTGTCACAAATGCAAAGCAAACAGATAGTCAGTGTCGGTAAACTGCCTCCCTCAAGCCTGCGTGTCACATCTTGTCTCTTTTTGTTACGACAAACCTCCATTTAATTGACCTCAGCTGATCAGTTACCATCGCCAGATTTTGCAGTGCAGTTTAGTGTTTGGTGGAAGGTTCTTTATAACCAGAGACAGCAAATGCAGCTGCACGTGCGGGGTGTCGCGTCAGGGCCCATGTTGTTGAGCTGCCTTTTGGTTACCTTCTTAGATGTACAGACACTCGAACAACAAGACGATGTCAAGTGGTGCCATCGCAGCCATGCTCTCCACCATCCTGTATGGGAGGCGGTTCTTCCCCTACTACGTCTACAACATCATCGGTGGTTTGGATGAGGAAGGTGCGCTCATGGTGCCGCTTGCCCACATGATAAGAGAAATTAAGAGGAAACTAAAAATAAACAGACATTTTCAGTATTGTTATTGGTAGCTTGATAAGGGGAAGAAAGCCATTAATGATAGCTAGAGAAGAGTCATACATTTGTGGTATTTTCTGTATGTGCCAATTTGTCCTGTGCAAAAATGTGAATGAGTAGTGCTGCTGTGCAGTTATTTAAATGTAAAACAGTGATTCTGTAGGTACTTTAGGGTACCAAGATGGGAAAGGATTTGGAACAACCAGATTTTTTAGCATGGGATGTTAATATATTGTATATGTTGGCAAAGAGAATCAAAGATAATTGACTGGAGTAAGATGTGAAGTGTTTGACTGTGCTGAAATGCAAAGTCTTGCTCGGATGTGACAGAGGACTTTGCCTTCCTCCCTACGGTTCACTCAGCACAGCGCGGCGTTGCAAGGGTGTGAGTAACCGTCTCCATGCGTGCCCCGATTTTTCTGTCTCCAGGCAGAGGAGCAGTGTACAGCTTTGACCCTGTGGGATCCTACCAGAGAGACTCCTACAAGGCTGGAGGCTCTGCCAGTGCCATGCTGCAACCACTTCTGGACAACCAGGTGTTTTTTCTGTTTTAGTAGTATGGGTGGTTTTCAATATGAATTTGAACAATATTTTCATATATGACTTTAAATGATATGAGGCCAGCTGACGTTCCATGACAACATGAGAATACAGCAGACCCACCGCTATGCAGCAAGTACAACTATATTGTTAAAACAGTTTTTAATTTTTTTCTGTGAATTTGCAGCAATCTGATGAATACAATAATAATTGTATTAATTTCATACAAGCCCTTACCAGTAGCTTTACGGTAATCCTTCGGAAAAAGTGCATAGGGATGGAAATTTAGAAAAATCCTTTGACCAACGACTGATCATTTGTTGACGAATGGTTAACTGACAAGCTTAGAATCAAGCATATTACGTATTTTACTTGTTAAAAAGTCTATTGAAAGCCAGAAACGCTATATTTTAATTCTTTAGTTCCCACTATAACAATTTTATTCAGCTCCTGCAACAAGGAGCAATTTAATCTATGCTACTTTTAACACTTGCAGGAAAAAAAAAATTTTTGCAGTCTATCTTTATTTACCACTACACCGGCTGTGGAGAATACCTGCTCTGAGGACACGAATGTCTCGTATCCTGGCAAAGTTGCTTGTGATTAGAATCACAACCTGTATATTTTCCACCATTGTAGTAGATGCACATCCAGAGGTGGTGAGGCATCACTCATATAATTGTCCACTTCACTCTTCTTGTTATCTAACCGAGAGGAGTGGTTTTCTCCCAGCAGGAAAAGAGTGGCATTTTTTGCCATTTGTTTTGTTAGTCAATCTGCCATCTCATCTCCACTCTCATAGGCAGTGGCCACAATAGCCCCCTCCTTTGTTGTTAATATTTAATGTAATTTCACTATCGATGGAAGGGTTGGCTGTTTAACTGTCAGATCTTGCGGATGTTTATTCCCGATGTGTTACTGCATTTAAGATGTTGCTGAACTTCAATGTCATGTTGCACTATTGACATTGTACCACAAAGTCACATCGATCAAAATGGTTTCATACAGAACTTCTTTTTGTAACCCGCTTAATTTTTCATTGGGATTTTTTTTCTGACAGCCTATGATCATTGTGTGTTACTAATTAACAGTTGTGTACAACTCAAACATGTAACAAAAATGTTAGAACTACTGCTTCAGTTCGGTCCTGTAGGGCTACAGTGGGTGCATGGATTTTTTTTTTCTTCAGACAATTTCTGCTTTAAATTGAACCTTATTCTCAATCAAGAAATTCTCAAAAGTTTTTATTGATTATTAGTAAAAATTTGAAATGCATGACAATCTTACTGATGTGTGTAAAAAAATATATATTTATTTATTTATTTATTTTTTTACAGTTATGGTATATTTTTGATCTTTTAATCAGTTTCTTGTTACTTAAACACCGAAGTCAGTGGTTGTGATGAAGCATTCTTTGTAATTGGAATGTGTTTGTGATACTAATAATTACTGTTTGAATATAATTTACTGGTTTGCGTTAAATGCCATAGTAAATTATCCAAACATTTTCTTTGATTCTACAGTTAGTGACATTGTAATGTGTGACTCCTATTTTCGTTACAGATCTTAAAGCACATGAGTCTAGAATTTAACTTGTCCTTTGTAACACTTTTCTGTGTAAACAAATGCAAATAATGCAAATAATATGGTATTGATATTTCTTTAAGATAGTGGGGATATTAAGATGAATTAACTGGTTGGAAGAAAAACAAGCAAAACCCTCACCCAGTGTGGCCTTCAAGGACCGTGACTATATACGCTTGTTTTACGTCCTGGTTATGAAACGTTTTACAAGAATAACCGCCAGAGGGCAGCAGAAGTTAAAATTTGTCTGAAATTCTGAAGACATTAAATATCTTCTAAATATTATAAAGTTATTTTCCATGATTAAAAAAAAGGAGAATGCTCTATTTTTGGTGCAAGAAATGCATAACTTTGAATAACACTAAGCAGTGAATAATTATTTGGATTGTCTTCCGAGTTCCTGTAAATACTTCTATTGTTTTGTATAAGAAACCTAAGGAAGTTTTATCTACATTTGTGTCCCATGTGCACATATTTTAATATTTGAATATATACATTAAGAACCCTTCTTTGAAATGAATTCATTAGGTAATATTGTTGTAACACACAAGGTGCTCGGTGATGCAATGTCTGGTTTAAAGTGTTTGTTTTGCTTTCATTGTTATTGTTGCCTGTCCGATAAACTGGGAAGCTAAGACCTGTTTGCACGAACAAGCCTGTCAATCAGATCTCCTGAGTGTTCTATGAACACAAGAGCTGTGTCAGTTAACTGTCAGTCTTTGTCTCCTCAGATCGGTTTCAAAAACATGGAGAATGTGCAGCACTTGCCCCTGACCCTGGAGAAGGCCGTGCAGCTGGTCAAGGATGTCTTCATATCAGCAGCTGAGAGGGACGTGTACACTGGGGATGCTCTGAAACTCTGTATAATTACCAAGGATGGCATCAAGGAAGAAAGCATTCCACTCAGGAAGGACTGAGAAGCCCCTCCTCCCAGCCCTGATTGATCTTTTTTTTTTTTTCTCCTTTCCAGAGCTTCTACTTGTCAAAATTGTTGTCACTATTTTTACTCTGATTTATTAAGGTGAATTAAAAAGAAGTTAAAAAATAATTTTCTCATTAGTTTGTTATTACACATTATACAGTAATGCACATGATTACAAGACAGTTTGTATTTTTTCAGAACACCAAAACTTTCAATGAATCAATTTTTATTGGTGTATTGTTAAATCTAATCCACATAGATTTGACAGGCTAGTCCAGTAAATGCTGCAAAGCTTTTTCTGAGAAGTGCAATTCACGTAAGATCCATTTCAAATTCTAATGAAGTCCCGTTTGTAAAACTCATGGAAGCAGTGCAGAAATCTCCCAAAATATGATCACAAGTTCTGTACAGTTGAATTCAACTTAACTATATGGCCTTGTAATTCATGGACTTGTTTCACTAAACAAACTACAATATTGTGTAATTGTGAAAGTCTGGAATACTTATGTTTGACATACAGTATTTCAGATAACTGACCTATACTGCACAATCCATATTAATCTGAGGTAGACATGCGTACTATTATTTACGTGTTATTCACTTGATGATAAATCATATTTATCATTCTACTGCTATGTGTTGTTTTGCCGACAACAGCGACGGCAAACCACATGATTTAAAACGTTTATGATACTCAAAATACGGTAGTTTGTAGAACGGTGAAATACAAATAGCAGACATAATATGTGCACATGCACAACAACATAAACTAAAATCTTGAGTGTGTTTTCGCTTTTTTTTTCTTTTATATTGAGTTTCCGGTCTAAACCGGAAGTAATCAGTCAAACACCTTAAAGTGGAAGAAGCATTCATTTTGTAAATTGCGCGCTGCTTTTTGGCCTGTGAGTAATCATTCCGATATTGTTGTATGCACGTATTAATAAATACGCTGGCAGTGTGCATAAAATAAGGAAGGCCGCAGAGTTGAGTAGTTTGGCTGTTTGTGGCTCCTGACAACGTGAGGATTTAGAGAAGCAAGTTACCTTACTGTGAAGATTTTCGAGGTAAACAACCGGCAGCCATGGTGGCTAACGGCAAACGGTTTCAGAGACACGGGAATGTTACTTAAATTGCACCTCAAGGCATCGTTTTATGCAACTTCTGTTTTTTAAGTACACGGCCCTGTGTAAAAACGACCATAAAATGAATAGCAGTGTTTAGTGAATTTTCGTGGACATGCTCTTCATGGGCCTTCTGTTGTTAGCAATGATGTTGTTGAATGGGTATATCACGTTAAACGGTGTAAACTGACGGGTGCGATTAGCGAGCACGATATCGGACACTGCTTTTGACGAGGAAAAACCTTTATTTCAAATTTGTTGAAGCAGTTGTGTGTACATTGCATTGGGTACTTTATTTTTTGAATATTTTTTTATTTTTCCTCTATATCTTAAAAGCGGTGTCAATGACACGCAGTAGACTTTGCTTTTAGTGAGTGAACAAGTCCGGTTGTTGGTCGATCCACCGGTGTCCGGTGTAGACATGGAACAGAACAACAGCCTGCCTCCCTTCGCCCAGGGTCTGGCCTCTCCTCAGGTAATTCTCCTTCCGGTCCGTTTGGAGCAGTGTTTAAACGTTATTCCGCTGTTTTAAAAAATATCTCGTGTCAGAGCAAAGATGTTTTGACAGCACTGTATAATTTTACCAGATTATGAAACGCATCTCTGCATAATCTGGTTTTTCGACGTCCACCCGCTATGTCCCTTTTTACATAAATTTTCCTGTTACATACGAGTGCAGATGTGTATATACTTGTTACACGTGTGACCTGTAAACACGTGGCTGTGATGGCTGGTCTGATGAATTGTAGAGCTCAGTACACGTTGTGTCCCCCTGCAGGGTGCCATGACTCCTGGCATCCCCATTTTCAGCCCCATGATGCCCTATGGCACAGGACTAACCCCCCAGCCTGTCCAGAGCACCAGCAGCCTTTTGCTGTTGGAGGAGCAGCAGCGCCAACAACAACAACAGCAGCAGCAGCAGCAACAACAACAGGCCACATCCCAGACTGTGGGAGGAGTCCCGGGGGTGTCTGGACAAACCCCCCAGCTCTACCACTCCCAAACAGCCACGACCACCACAGCGCTGCCGGGAAACACCCCCATGTACCCCGCTCCCCTCACGCCCATGACTCCTATCACGCCCGCTACACCGGCGTCTGAGAGCTCCGGCATTGTTCCCCAGCTTCAGTAAGTGGTGCTGACTCGCTCAGGTGGCTGCGACCCGTCACCTGTATGTGATTGCAGAACAGCGCTTGCCTTTGGTATCTTGAAAAAACTGCCTTTCACATGGCCTGTAGTTGTCAGCAAGATTTCATGTTGTGTTTTTTTTTTTTTTTAAATCATCCAAGTTATTTACTATGCACTTACCTCTCTCTGTTGAGAAGTGATCTTTTTTTATAGAATGTGGCTTGGTATGTGTGCGTGTGCATTTAATACCAGACTATTTGAATAGACCTTC
Organism: Chitala chitala; assembly: GCA_025773905.1. NCBI lineage: Eukaryota > Metazoa > Chordata > Actinopteri > Osteoglossiformes > Notopteridae > Chitala > Chitala chitala. Next base: position 22,811 of record JABJVR010024878.1, read on the forward strand.
TTAAATCCAGGGTTTATGTTTTTTCAAGTGGAAAATGATGTTATTGGTGAAGGGCATAGTGCGTAAAGGTCAAATTTTTCATGCTTCTTTTAGGAATTGTCTCTGTTAGAGTACACAGTTTGAGCGGGATTTGAATTGTAATTTTTTTTTTTTTTTTTTATTGCATATGCTTTACATTTGACATGCTTTCTGTTTTCTGATGCTCAGGTTTATTTTCAAGTGTTCTTTACACAACGTATTGCATGTAGATGTAGATGTGCGAGTATAAAAAATGACAGAAAACGTTTAAAAAGAGTGCAAAGCTCTCTGGCCTGCACACAGCTCTCTGGCTCACGTATACAACTGAAATTGGATATGGTGCTAAAGTCGTTTTCCTGCTGTTATTCTTCATGCAATGTTGATATGTGTGTTTGTGTGAAACAGGAATATTGTGTCCACTGTGAACTTGGGCTGTAAACTGGACCTGAAGACGATAGCACTGCGAGCCAGAAACGCTGAGTACAACCCCAAGGTAAGAGGCTGTTTAATGCAGTTAAACCTGTAAAGAGTCCATGGTGTGTTGATGGCGATTTCATTGGATCCCACTGTTCGCTGCTGTGACGGTGCATGTGTTCAGTGTGTGCGCGTGAGTTTCCTCGGACACTGGTGAGAATCTGCTCACACCATTTCTGTTGTAGCGTTTTGCTGCTGTCATTATGAGGATACGGGAGCCAAGGACAACAGCCCTCATCTTCAGTTCGGGGAAAATGGTGTGCACAGGAGCAAAGAGGTCTGTTCGCGGAGCACTCCTGCTACACCCAAATTTATGATGTATGACCTTTGTAAGATAGTAGTCTGTAACAATAGGAATGGGCAAGCCTCTACCTGGCTTTTTGTTACTGCGCTGAGTCCTCTGTGTTCGTATTAAATGTGGTTTACTTTTGTATGGCTTTTGTCTTTATAACATGCACAGTGAGGAGCAGTCCCGCTTGGCAGCCAGAAAGTATGCCCGTGTAGTACAGAAGCTGGGGTTTCCTGCCAAGTTCCTGGACTTTAAGATCCAGAACATGGTTGGGAGCTGTGATGTCAAATTCCCAATTCGGTTGGAGGGGCTGGTGCTGACACACCAGCAGTTTAGCAGGTATTTCCCTGAAACCCAAAACCAACAGCCTAATTCAATCCACATAGGGAGGACAGCAGGGTACACTCTGAAGAACACCAAGCTAACTCAGCACACTTCATAGGTAGGGCTTAGTGTATGGGTGACATAATAAAATTTACACATTTTAACACTGAATAATTTTCTATAAAGTCTGAATATATTATAGGTTTCTTTTGTGTAATCTGTATAATGAAAATTATTTAATTTAGTTTGTATTTGACGTACACATTTTGTGACATGAGTTTAGATTTTGCCCCATTTACTGGCGTGACATCACGTTAACATTAGTTCTGCTTATGGAAGTAAACAAATCAATTCAAGAAGAAAGCTGGCAGAATCATTTAAATGTCATCAATGGATATGCCTTGATGCTTTGCGGCTGGATGTTCACAGTATCCTAGTGACTGGAATGCTTACTTGTGTACTTGTTGATGTGCCTGTCAACCATAATGGTCAGAGTTGGCTACCCTTGACATATCTTGGTTCAAGCAGAAAACATCAAAGCTGGCAACTCTGTCACCACATAATGTAGTATAATTTTTCTGTATTTGTCAGAATTTTAGCCTTTTCTCATGAGCGCTGTCTTTCTTCAGCAGAGGCATTGTTGCACAGTGTTAACATGTACACCTGAAATATAGCATACAAACTTTATTCTTGCACATGTATCAAACCTTTAAATATCAGTGTAATTGTGCTTTTTTTTTTTTTTTTTTTTTTTTTTTTTGTACCCCCCTAACCCCCAGCTATTTAACGGTTTTGTTTGCCGGGTTATTGTTGAGGAGGATCAAGCCCAGAATTGTCCTCCTCATATTTGTATCTGGTAAAGTTGTACTAACAGGTATGCATACAGCTTCATTACTTGATTGAAACGGAGTACTCATTGAATATTTTATGAAGTTATGCAGATTTTGCATTCAAAATGCTAACTTTAACTACTGGTTTATTACTCATGTCCAATGCTTGTTTATAGGTGCCAAGGTCAGAGCGGAAATTTATGAAGCATTTGAAAACATCTACCCCATTTTGAAAGGGTTCAGAAAGACAACATAATCACTTGCTTATTGGACTTATCTTTTAGTGGGACATGAACTTGTGTTCTGATTGGTTACTTGGACCTCAAATGTCTGGTTTGCTGAGCAGGAATGGAAATGTGACAACGTTCTCCCTTTTTGACAATATGCCCTTTAATTCCCAAGAGACTTTTACATGGCTAATATGCTTTTAAATTGCTTGTCTTGTTGGCCCCAGAAAATTCTGGTTTGAGACAACTTTGTTTTAACATAGCCTTTTGAGTTTTAGTGTTTAAAGTTTGTATTCAGCAAGCATTTTAGATTTACTTATTTTATACATTCCTTAGTAGTGAATATGTTCTGGACATGTACAAGGATTCTGTGGATGTAAACGCATTCAAGTCAAGGTTGTTTTTTTTTTTTTTTTTAGTACATGCTTACATTATCAGAAAAGCCAGATTTAAGATTTTGAATGTTTCTGTATTATGCAGTCATAACGAATTTGCCTAATTAGTATTTTATAAACCATGGAAGTTAAAGGTGTAAACTCAACAGCCAAGTTTTACCTTGGGAGCTGTCTGTATGCACATCAGCTGTACATAAGTGCATGCAATAAATTTAATAGCTCCAAGGGAGACTCTGCTGTTCAGTTGTGTCCACATGCATAAGACCTGTTTCTTTTTCAGTTGCCATTAAATGTGTACTCTGTGTGTAATGTAATGTAATTCTGGAATGCCTTAATGCAAGATTGTTTCGAGATGAACATTACCACTGCACTTTAGTGGACTTTTTAAAGCACTTTCACTACTGCGATTGCTTTTTTTTTTTTCCCCCCCTCTGTACATTATTTGCAGAATTTTTTTTTTTACCCAACACAGAATTGTTCCAGAACAGTTTCACATAAACATGTAACTCCTGAATACAATGCTGTCATCTGGCTTAATTGGGTGATGTTTTATAAAGGCATTGCACAGGTACAAAGTTGTGAAATGTTCTTGTGCATTAAGATGACAGAATTAGCACTGTTCCATCAACATAAGGAAATGTGAATGGACACAAAGTCTAATTTGAACAGCATTTTGAAGAGAATTCTTTTATGCTGTGAATTTTATTTCCACTTTTTTTTTTTTTTTTGTTTCTTAAAGGTTCAGTATTTTAATTTTGAAATCTTCCATGTCCTTTTTTTTTTTTCTCCCCCCCCCCCCTTCCATCAAGTGTACTACAGTCTTTAATAAACTGAGGACAGATTTGTACCTTACACTGCTTTATTCTAGCCTACAGTCAATGCCACCAAAAAAGTCAAAAGTCAAAGATTGATTAATTCAGTTTTATTGCTGCATTTATTAAGTTTTCTTCAGCTTTTATTGGCACTGGCTCCTGTAACATCCTGCTTCCAAAGGAACTCTGGGGAGTATCTGTTGCCCTGGTCACAGCTGTTTTTGCAGGTGTAGATGGCAAGGGTGCCCCAGTCAATGCTGGACTCAAGGTTGTCAACATGCAGGTGGTTCAGGAGCTGGGGCATGACCTGAGTGGAGAGCAAGCAAAGCAATGAAATAGGTTAAAAGACATGATATGTAAGCCAATAAAATGTGAGGGGGAAAGAAAACACACCTGGAATTCAAAGACCCGTGTTGCTCCACATACACATTTTGGTATCTGCTCATCTGTGGGAATGTGCTCCACTGATAACCACAGGGGAGAACCTTCTCTGCAATAGCGCAGAACCTAATTGAAAACAAAACCCATAATTCACTAGCACACCACTAATGCCTCTGTGGGTCAATTTTTCCAATGCAATATAACCACTAAAGGACCAATGATAACTCAAATTTCCCCATTCTGTCAGTTCTGTTTATATGCAAGAATAAGAGCTGACCTGATGAGGCTCCAGCGCTGTCCTCTGTTTAAACTTCTGAAACATTTTGCTGTCTTGAGTTTCTCGCATGGCCATTTCCTCGAGTTCATTTTCTTCTAAAGCTGTGGGTCAATTTTAAAATCTGCGGTAATTCTGAAGTGAATTTTAAAGAAAATGTACACCAAATGAAACGATAATAGTGTATATATTTCCGCTACCCTGTTCAGCTTTAAAGTCACTGTTCTCTTCTGTCTGTTGAGACGTTTTGCTTTGCGTATCGTCTAATTGCATTTCTTCGGGCTCTGTGACCAATTCAAGTTCAGGGAAGGCAAATGTATTCAGTCGAACAAAAGGTGGATCTAAACAGAATAGATAAAAGCAAGTGGTTATTTAAAAACGAACTTGAGTTGGAATATAAATACAAAGTAATGTAACGGACCGAGGGAGCAGGGGGGGTTTCGAACCCGAGGCGCCAGTGCCTTTGGCTCTGGGACCTAATCAGCCTCTTGTCATGACCCCTGGGGGCGACGTCACCGTCACTGTTGTAGTCGCTACAATACTTAAAGCGATACAGATCCCTTACCTTTACCGGAACACACGTTTTTGTGAGACGTTTTCCAGTCAATGGTCTGATGCTCTTTACTACAGTAAGCAGCTAAGTGGCAACGGGAGCAGAGTTTTGAACCCGGACAGCCGCATAACCAACAAAGTTTGATGCCGGTTGCCAGAATGTATGAGTCACTTTCGCTTTCCACGGGCTTTTCTTCGTGTGGAGGGTCATACGGATAAAAATCATTTTTTCTTGGTAACTGACTCCTGAAAACTAACACAAATATTAATATACCGTTAATTTTGTCATTACAATTTTGCCAAATAAACAGAGTCAAAACAAAACTCTTATTTCGTTTACTAGTTTACCTTTGAAACAACGACTGTCGTTGCAGGAGTAACAAGACGGTGTTTTGCAGCAAAATACAAACAGTGCTCTATGAAAACTTCTGTCCTGACCCACGATCGGAGCATAGACCTGCAGCAGGAATGCAGTGGGCAGATGACATTTCTCACACTGCAAATCCACACCGGACGGTAAATCAGACTGACTTAACCACGCAGGTTTTCCGCCAATTTTACTGGGGAACTGACAACTCTTTAGTTGCCATGGCTCGGCTTCTTCCAAAAATCCAAGAATAATTCCAGTTTCTAACGTATGTCCGTCACACGTACTTTCATCCATTATTCTTGGATATTTCAGTGGACGACGACCATCCCTTTACACAAACGCACACGCTGTCCGGATTTCGTCATTGTATGTTGTCCCCCATTGCAACTCGTTCAGAAAATAGTTCCGGGTTTAAAATATTTGACTAGTGTTAATGTTGAATTTTGGGTATTTTGTAATACTATACAGAAAATACATTTGTTGTCAATATAATATAAATAATAAAATCGATTATTTCTTTATATAAACATTTTCATGTTTTACAAACACTTTTGTGCTTTTTGTGTTGTTCTTATTTTCATCGGTGACTGACAAGATGACCGACTGATGTGCATATATTGTATTATGTTTTGACATGTTTTTAACCAGCGGTGTAGTAATGCTTTGTTAGGTGGGTATACTGTTCCTTGTACTCCACAGCTTCGTGCTTTCACCTGTGTACTGTTACACAATGCAGAAGTGACCAAAAAGCTGGCAAATGCAACACTAATAAAATTTTATTTTGTCTATTTTTATTATTATTATTATTTTATGAAACAATTACAATGACTTGGTACTTTCAAGCACTTTCCAAACATATACGCACTTCCCTGACTGACACGTATTTTTGAATATTGTTAGATGGGATGGATGGGTATACGCCAAATGATTTTTTTGTACGCACGTTTACACTTCTGTATCTAACCGTTATTATGCAGAGACGAGGTTAATGTTAATAAATATCGAAGCTCCCATCGCCTCCAGTATCGATCACAGCACCTTCTGGACTAATCGGCCTTTAATCAATATGTCAACCGTTCATGTGATCCGTGTCCTAAAACTACAGTTCATTTTCTCTGAGGTTTCCAAAAACTCCATACTCACCGACAATACTATGTCCACTAGATGTCACAATTAAGCAACCTAGATTTAAGTAATCAAGGATTATTATTTGTTTCGTAGGAATTCAATGCACAATAAACGTTGTCTAGATGCAATACTAATGATTTTTGTACGTTTTGCGATTGTTTTTATTTTTATTAAATAACTCGTGGTGTTTGCATTTATTTTAATGTTTTTGAGCTGCCGTTAATGTAAACAATGAAAAGAAAATGCACTATAAAAATAAACTAAAATTTCATTGTAACAGAGCTGTTCAACAAACAGGTTTCATAATGAATTAAACAAATTTTGAAAGGTGTTGGGGCGCGTATTTGGTTTGTTGTTTTTTACGAATTTCATGTTGGCCATTGGTCAGCGACTGGGAAACAGTTTTTTTCTGAGTCATTGAAGGTTTACAATGATGTCATGCTGCCGGGGGGTAAAGCGGTGAGGCTGGGGAAGGGGGGCATTTTCAATCCGGGCTGTGATATGAGCGAAAAGATAATGTGACTTAAGACGGACTTTAAGAGCCTATAAAACGTTGCTCCTTCGGATTTTCAGTGGCGGGATGATCTTCTACATCTAACGGGTTTTAAACATTAGTAACTGGTTTGCAAATCTGATTCTTATGAATAATTTTCAATTTAGTGAAACGCAAGAGAAGCCGACGTCTCATTCTCTTATATCCAAATGAAACCTCCGCTGACCACAAGGTCCAGGAACCATATGGGTCTGGGAAACTTGAATTAGTTCGGCGGATCCAGGTTCTTGGTGCCAGACTGCAATGCCTCCGCAGGGAGTGGGCGAATATAAACCCGTTAGAGCTTCGGACGTACCCCCGGTTCCCCCGCGGCGGGTTCACAGCAGAAATTTGTCCGCAGGTGCGAAGTATCAGTCCGGTTCTGCAGCTGATCGCAAGGTTAAATGCGTCCTTGTTGGAGATGGAGCGGTGGGCAAAACAAGCCTTATAGTTAGTTACACCACCAATGGATACCCAACGGAGTACGTCCCTACTGCGTTTGATAACTTCGCAGGTAACAAACTTTTTAAGGAGTCAATCAACGGCGCACCTTATTTAACAAGATTTTGGTACTGAGTGTGAGGAGTTGACAGTTTGTGAGTGCACTTCAGCGCCACAATATATACGTTATATGACTGTCCAGGTGTACTGACACCTCAGATGCATGTATTTTCAGCAATCAGCATTTTTGTATAATGACCCTGCTTGCGTTTTCATGATTATATAGTTTTAACTTAATCGCTGCCCGTATTTTAACACAGGACAATAGTACATGACACATATCATATTCTAAAAACACATTTCAGTGTATAACAATACAGATACTGTCATGGGTGAAATTACTTTATCACATACTAATTTTTTATGTAATTTGGAAATATACATTTAAAATTCATTATGCATAAGACATGTTTTCGCTAACTCAGAGTACTCTGTCAAAACCTGAATTTAGGAGCGGATAAGTGGATATAACACCTTCGTTCGTTATTAATTACATTGAATATTAATTGTGGCCTAGATCGTGCTAATTGTTTGCATCTTATCTCTGCTTTATACAGCCATGGTGGCGGTTGACGGAAAGCCAGTGAAACTTCAGCTCTGTGACACAGCTGGCCAGGTTGGTCTAAAAAAACACATTGTAAATCAAAAGAGAGGTGTCCCTTTTCTCGTCTACATTACCAGAAGTACGGCCGAATGGCGTTTATTGTGGCTTTACACAGCAAACGTCGTGTGATGGGAGTTAGTTTGTCAGGATTTGAACCCCTGCGGAGTTACCAGACAGGAGGATTAACCCGTGGAGTTAAGCTTGCCTCGCTATATTCCTCTGTTAGTTTTCCACTAGATGCCAAAACGCTGGAAGTAGTGATATGCAATAATGCAAAAACTGGGCATGATTACAAATAGTGATGAATTAATTGGATTTAAGCCTGGAAAAAAGAAATATAGAACAGTGGTGTGGCTGAAGCTAGGCAGGGGAAACTCAAGATGAGCTTTTCTGGAGAGATGGACAGGAAGGTAAGAAGGCAGGCCAAAAAAGATTTGGAGCAGCACACAGGAATGATCTGGTTTGGGGGCCCAAGGAAGCAGGTTCACAGTTTTGGACTAGTCGATACATGTTTCATCAAGATGTCAAATGTGAGCAGTAAGGGAAAGCCAAGGATGCTGTAAGAAAACACAAGTGTTAGTGCAGAGTTTTTGAGAAGAGCCCCTTAATAACATTACTTCTGTTTATCTGTCACTTGGCTCCTTCCTTGTCTATACTGTTAGTGTTGGCACCCTTAGCTGAAGGACTTCATCTGATTATTTGGGGTCCATTTTACAACCACCTTGCCAAAACAGCAATGTTAAAAGCAGATGTTAAGATGTCAAAAAGTATTTCTAAGGGAGGATGTACTGTGCTGATTATTATCATAGTAAAGTTTTAGTCTGAAGCCAGACAGAGACTGACACGGATGGGCTTGTAAGAGATACTCGTGAATCTGCCTTAAGTCTGAAAAGGCAGCCTTTGTATTCTTACAGGACTGGGGAAGAACACAAGACAATGGGTGGCTGATTATGGAAAATAATAACAGTCATTAGTTTATCCAGGTGCAGTACCACTCTTACGGAGAAGGAGATGCTGTTTTGTGTGCATGGCGTGTTAAACCCTGTTAAATGTGGGTGACTCATTCACAGTGTCAAACTAAATTGCTTGCTAACAGCTCTAATTAACAATACAGCCTTCTGGAAATGAATTTAAATTCCCCATTCTTCAGTGTGGGGAGAGGAATATTCAATTAGTAGACAGACAGAGGATGGGGGAAGGGTATGGATTTGCAATGCCATTTTTTAAATTTTCTGTAACAATTATAGTTGAGAATGCATGTAAGATATGACCATAATGTTGCATAACTCAGTAAAAGATGAAAGGAGGATGAAAGACAGTGTTGTAGATCAGGATTTTTATTGCTATCAGAGATCTTGTCTGGATGCCTATCGAGGCACCCCTCAGCAATAGCACCCTTATAGTAAGTTTACTGCCATCTGACTTGTCAGAGGGCTCAGTTTTGACAACCACGCATCCTCGTGAATGCCATAATATCCCAGACTTTATTAACCCTCTACCTTTGATATTTCCTCACTGTGCTTGGTTCCGTCCTGTGTAAACATGCGTACATGTTTTCTGGTCCATGGGACATGTGACCAGGCTGGGAATAGAATGCCTCAGAATTAGGGCACAAATTACGTAATCCGGTCTCATGCTGTCTGTGTGACCTGCATGTGAAGTGACACTCGGGGGTCTGGATAGTGATTTCTTTCAGGTGGTTAGAAATGTCATTCCATGAAAAAGACCCAAACATGACCTATTTTACCAGGTCATGTGACCTGAAAGCACACAATGCTTCTACCCAGGGAAGTCGTGTGATTCAAATGAGGACTGCCTGAGGAATGCTGATTGCACTCTTCTTGGTGCAAATTATAGTAATTGCACGTGCTGTTTTGATATCTGCCAGTTTACATGCTAGACGTAGGATGTTTTTTTTTCCCTTGTTATGTTAAGGTCAGACTTTGGCTTGACGTGATTTGTTAACAGAAATTAACATTGCAAATTTCCTTGCCAGTTTAGCCGTAAATCTTTTTTTTACAGTAAGTTTTGGTGTTAGCACTGTCTGTCTGATAAATAAATGTTTTTCTGCCTGAGAAAATCAAATGACAGACATTGAAATGCTGCTGATGGTGGTGTAGGCATGTTGCTCTATGTTAAACTCCATTTGTTGCATTCATTTAGATAGATAGATAGATAGATAGATAGATACTTTATTAATCCCAACGGAAATTGTTTTTCAGCTGTTGAATTAAAAACACCACGGTTGCACAAAAGACATACATACAAAAAACATAGAAGACATACATTTAAGTTCATATATATTATGGTATCCAACATAACTGACGTATTCAACATGACTTTACTTCACAATGCTTTATTGTATTATGGGTAGAAAGTGTTAATGGTGTTAATGGTGTTCAGTACTGAAAGTCAGAGTGGTTGAAAGCCCAGGTAGATATGTTATGTGATAGAGAGGAAATGAGAGTCGCTGTTGTAGTTACAGAAGAAAAAAACCTCACAATCCAAACCACCTCAACCCTTCTGCTAACATTGCACAAGTGCAATATCTTTTTATTTCTGAGCAAACTGTGGTTTACAAGGCTTACCAAGACTGTATTTATGTTGGTAATTAACATCAAAGACACTATACAACTGGAATATAAATGATCTGGCTTAGTTATAAACTACATCAAACAGTTACAACTGCTGACTTAATTTCTTATTTTATATTTTCTTAGCATTCTAAAAGGAGTTTCTTGTTAAAATATTCTTCATATGTTTAAAATTAATGTTGTGTGGAAGTCGATGAGAACAGCAGTAATATGTTACAGGCCTTTACTCTTCTTTGAGTGTGTACATCTAATCAGTGTGATGTCACTCTCTGACACCCCGCCCCTGAATTGCAGGATGAGTTTGACAAGCTCCGCCCCCTGTGCTACACCAACGCCGATGTCTTCCTGTTGTGCTTCAGTGTAGTGAGTCCCGCTTCCTTCCAGAATGTGACGGAGAAGTGGGTCCCCGAGGTGCGGCGGCACTGCCCGCGCACGCCTTTGGTGCTGGTGGGCACACAGTCAGACCTGCGAGAAGACGTCAAGGTACTGATTGAGCTGGCACGGACCCGGGACCGGCCAGTGGATCCACGGGAGGCCCAACTCTGTGCCCAAGAAGCACAGGCCACCACGTATGTGGAATGCTCAGCACTGACCCAGAAGAACCTCAAGGAAGTGTTTGACGCGGCCATCGTGGCTGGAATCCAGCATGCTGGCAGCCAGCACCATCAGCGGCTGAGGAAGAGGACACCTGACAAGATGAAGAAGCTTTCCAAGTCCTGGTGGAAGAAGTACTGCTGCCTGACATAGGCTGTGAATCAGGAGAAAACAAGAGGGCATGGCAACGTGAATTTGGTGGTGTGGCTGACATGTGACACACACCCCTGAGGGTGGGGTTTGCCTCTTAGGGACAGAGGCAGAGAGATGTCTTGTCTTGGAGTATGTTGGATCAGAAGTTGAAGATAGTCAAAATCTAAGCTAGTTTTATCATTGTTTTGTCTTCAGAAAGTGCTGGAATGTCTGCCTCTCACCTTAATAAACCAATGGTTTTTCATGTTTCCAAAATGACATCTTCAGTCACAAACTTCCAGCAACTACGTATGATTCTGAGGAAGCTGTTCGGACAAACCGAGCAATGAAAGTTCACCGGCTTTATGTTGTGCACACTGTTTATATAACGTGGAGCCATGCTTTGCTGTTCCTCAGCTTATCCAAACAGTGCCTTTGGTAAAACTAAGCTTTTAGTGCCATTTTTATGCTGTTCTGATCAGCAGCCACAGACAGCCTGTTTGGTTTGACTCTGCAGCACGTGGCAACGTAATGTTGACAGGACTCTTGTCCACTCCGTAGGAGATTTTCCTGTTTGTGATGCAGAACCTGTTTTCACTGTTTAGTGGAGATGGGATTCATTTTTCCAGCTGTTTTATGTCTGTAGGCATTGTTAAGCATGCTGGCTTGGCCTAGAGGGAATCGAGTGGGCCAGGGTGAAGGGCGCTAACTGATCAACATAAGAACACCCTGAATGTTAGGGTTTGAGTCCCAAAGCAGCCAGGTGAACATTTATTGACACTATATTCCTATTTCCTCCAACGTTGGTTCAGTCCTAGTCATGGCTGAGGCACAGTGATGAGCAGTTTGCAGTCAGAGGTACAAACAGGAACTTTCAAAGGCCATGTCTCTGGGTATTTAGTTTCTTTTAATTATTGTATTAAACTATTCAACATTACACAATGTTGGAGGTTTGGATGTTTTTTTTTTTTTTTGCTTTATGAAATTAAAAAAGAGTTCTGTCAAAGGTATGTGTAAAGGAACATGCCTTTTGATTGATTTTCTTACCTTTCAACAGCTGTTTTGTCAGGTTTGTTTTAAAACACTACCTGTGTCCTTTGCATTGTTACACACCAACATTGTGAAGTGTCTGTGCCTTAATGGTAGGAAACAGCTAACCTGATGACCTCGGAACTCTATTTTAATTAAATACATGGGTAATGTTTTAAATTGCCAAACATATATCCATTACATTATACTGTATATAACCATTCATGCCAAGAGATTTTTAAAGTTTTGGGGATTTTGTTACCTATAACAATGTGAAAATACAGACGTGGTATGACTAAATTGTGCTGTTTTTGGTTCGGATGAATATAATATCCACACCTTAATGTCACTGTGTGGCCAAACTTTTGGGGGTGGGGGGTGGACTGGTTTTTATGATGAGCTCTCCAGTACAACAGACCTCTTAATAACATGAACACAGTCGCTGTGAGCGGCTTCTGGGACCTGCTACGTATCCGGGGTTACATAACGGTTTTCTCTCATTCCGGTGGAGCACTGCAGTCCGTCACACATCTTCAGCCTCTCTAAACATGACTGCTCCTGAAAGTAATGAGGACTGAAATGGCATGTGCAGAATTGTGCATTTTATGTATCTGCAAGTGCCACCAGTTACCTTCAACTTGAAGGTGGAAGCTGCTGACAAACACATTTTTTACATGCGAAGAGGTGAAGTGTGAGCTTTGCAGCATGTGCAGCCTGTACTGTCTGGACCCCTAACCACCAGGTCGTTCTGTAGCATGTTACACTCTGCTTTGGCATGTCCATTTCTGGCCTTGTAATCTAACACTACCTGCACCACCCTGCTGTGCGGGCACATTGAATGAAAATTGTTAATAACAGCATAGCCACTCTGTAGATTTTGGCTAGCAGGGAAAGTGTTGGAGCTTGTCAGAAATTGGGTTAAAATACTACGGTTTGATTCTAATGCATAAGAGAAGACTCCATGTATCACATTTACTGTCAATTCTGACAATGACCTCCAGTTTAGTCCTCCATCATCTGCTAAACAGTGGGGGTCATTGACCTGCATACATAATACTTAACCCGGGTGCACAGAATTCTTGCAGTCATGCCCGATTAGATTAAGCTGATCTTTTCACTAGTTCAGAAAATGTAAACATTACTGCTTATGTCTGATAAATACACTTCCAGTCAAACAGTCACGTCTTCTTTTCAGACTACCGTGTCATATCAAACCATGTCATGTTCTGAAATCCTGGAGCCACTTCTTGAGGGAAATGCAGTGTGAAATTACAAGGTGGTTGGTGGCCTTCAGAAAGTGATGTCAGTCAGTGAGTGGTAAGTTTTTTGTTAGCGGGGTGCAAGAGCCACGAGACAGGTGTCTGATTCTGGAGGATTTTTGAACCGGTTCTTCTGAATTCAGATAGATAACACAAAAGTCTTCCTAAGTGAGGTTCTCTTTGTGAAAGAAAGCTTGTGCCTGTGTGTGTCGTTTTCAGTTCTGCTGGGTTCTCTCTGTGTCATCCTAAAATGTCGGAATTAACTTCACCCCCCACTCCAAAAGTAAAATTACATGCAGATGTAGCTTTAACTGTCAGTAGGTATTGTATTAACCTAACAAGATCTGCTACATGTCAGACCCGAACAAAGAACTGTATTTTGTTATGTATTTGAAAATAAACATATTTGTTATACATATTTGAATAATTTGTTTTTATCTGTGCATCTAATTACTGTGTGTCTAGAAAATGCGTTAACAAATCAGTTTATGCTAGAATTGTTTTATTACAAAGCACCTATAAATTATAATAGGTTAACGGAATTGTAAAATTTACTATTATTGCATATTGAATGTTTATTAGTTTTTAGTCCCATCCACATTTTAAATAATTGCTGTTCCAGTTACAGGTGTAATTTTTTTGTAGTATCAGGTTAGACACATCTGGCAATTTGTTCCCAGCACCAAGAGTCGTAACACAGCTTTGAGGTACAGCAGGTAATAATCATAAGGTTTATGAACAACCCAGTAAGCCACATCCTCGGCTGACTGTGGAGATCTGGTGACTGCGGAGGCCATTTGAGTAAAGTGAACTCATTGTCATGTTCAAGAAACCAGTCTGAGATGATTTGAGCTTTGTGACATGG
>JABJVR010024899.1:3442-36968 GCA_025773905.1 Chitala chitala
AACCTTACTTGACTGGTCGCATTTGTTTTTAGGTTAAATTTCCGGGTTTTAAAAATTTTGTACCCCCCTTTTAAACAAAACAAAATAAAAAAAAAAAAAAAAAAAAGAGTAAAGCAGGAAATACAACACTAGACAATGTAAAGTGAAACACAAACTTACAGCCAGTTAAGCAGCATCTCCAAGCCGAGGATGTGGCTGCAGAAATGGTGACGCAGCCTTTCGCGGCCAGACGCTGCCTCGTCACTTAGTACACGAATAAAACGGCAAAACGTACATCTGTATGACATTACACTGTTTTACGATTTTGATATACGCACTGACGTACACACCAATTCATTTTAAACAGCACGTCAAATTACTACCCAAGTGCAACGCCAAGTTGCTAATACATGGTGAATTTAACAGCTAGAACTGAGAAACTCTTTCACATATAAAGTGTAAATTAGTGTGACTGACAGTTCCGATTTTGTCTTAACGGATTAAAAACCTCACCTTCCGCGGGGGCAGGCTAAATTGTGCTATTTTATTGCGAGCCAGCCAAGGAACCTTAGCGTTTTGCAGCCGTGCTAAAAGACAATACAAAACACGGGTTTGCCACAAAGTAAGGGACATAGTATTTTACATGCCTACGTTGCGGACATGTCAACGAGCTTCAGCGTCATTTGTTGCACGAATCAATTTTTGATTAAATGTCATCGTGCAGCCACAGTGATGGCGAGATATTAAGCAGTGGTGAAGGCACAGCCGGACTAACGCCACGGAGCCCGCACGAGGGCCCTGTGTCACTCGGCGCGCTCACAGCACGGGGATCGCTGCGCGCGCGAGCCTGCGACACTGGCGGAGCAGTCTCCAGATGCCCCCGTCCCGTACACACACACACACACACACACACACACACACACACACACACACATACACATACACATACGTAGCAGCTATACACAAGCAATTCACCACCACCACCCCCCTCTTAATTCTACATATTTCGTTTACAGTTCCGACCTCAGACACGCCCGATATTTATCCTCAAATAAAAAGATCTTTATTTTGTCGGTCTCACCTCTTTCCTATCCTGCAGGCACTCTAAAACAGCCAAGTTGTTGTTCCAGGTGTGTTTCGGACAAAGCCGGGTCAGGTCCTCCCGACAGGCCTCCTCCTCAGCCAGCTTCCAGCCGGCGGCCCGGCGGGACTGCGAGAGCGCAACGCCGGGTTGCACGTTTCCCGCACCTTGCAGCTGGGAGTTCGGTCGATTAACGGGAGAATTACCCGCCACTCTGTCCACCAAAAGAGGAAGTATAGACATCAGATAGGACATTAACAATAAGAGCAGCTGAACACGTCCACACGCCGCCATCTTCGGAGACAGTGCTACAGTACGCCACTCCTGTTTAAAGCGTCGACGTGTGCGTACGGTGGGCAGGCGCTCCGCTAGATGCACAAATAACAGATCGCACCGAAAGCACTGGCTAAATAATATCTCCGATTTTAGGAACTATTTTTGTACATATATTAAAAACATGATTTTATCTTGAGTATTGGAAAAACATCAGCGTCGCACTCTCTTAAAGTCACAGTGCCGTGCTGGAACAGGAAATGCTTGCAGGAGAAAAGCTGAGCATGATCTATTAACTGAGTCTACCGCGTGTCCCCTTATTCCCTTCCTCTTGCCCTTTTCCTGTGTGTGTGTTTTGTGGGTTTGCGGGCCACCGCAAACTCCACTGCACAAATGCTTGCAGTCATAAACAGAAACGTAGGAGGTATTCGTAAAAAGTGAAATGTTTTAGTGATTCAGATTTGATTTTGGTGTTTTTTGATTCTAACTTGAAATTGCCAAGGAAATACAGTGCAGTATTTGTGCATAACAAACAAAATATAATTCCCGTTATTTTATCAGGTACAATTCACACAAAGCAAGCTGTCCTACAAATTGCTGTCTGTATTAATCGGTGACTTGCTACCACAGAAATTACTGCGAAGAGAAAATAAGTCATGTGATCAGCTGTTACTAAGAATACGGAATGAGGTTTTAGGTCTCACTCGCAATAAATACGAATTTGTGGGTGAGCATTGCAAAATGTATTCGAAAACGTGCACAAACAAAGACAGCAAAATTTTTCTGACCTATTACATGCATGAAAAGTGAAGATTTAATCAGTCTGGAATATATAATTTGGCTTTACATAATTTTAAGTAGGGATATACACGCAATGGATAATTTTGTAGGTAAAATTTAAGCGTTTTCTGTAACTATAGATGTAATCACGTAATTTTAGATCAGCATTTTGTTAAATTGTATATTACTATTTTTAAAGTAAACAATAAAGTCTTTTATGGTACCATAATTTTCATATAACCAAAAAATATACGTCATAAAACATTGTAAACCGTAACTAAAATATACATGGAATGATTGCTTGAGAACTATTTAAAATCTACAATTTGTACTTCTTCAAAACTGATTAAGAGTATAAACCAGGTCTCCTCTAACAAGATGCTGAAGTTATTCAGATACTGGATGAAGAAATAACTTGACACACCATCATTTTAGCAGGTGGCCTGTTAAACGGCCATGGTTTAATAATCATTCTAACAGACAAAACAATTGATGACATCTCCTGCAGAAACCAGCTGCTTTCTGAATAAAACCCTTCAAAGGAGATCAAAGCTTAGATGTGATCAAGACCCAGGCCAGATGTGGAGGGGGGGGGGGTTAAATTAAGAAAATATCACTTCTGGAAGTTTGCTTGTATCATAAAAGCAAATGGGACCTACACACTGCAGGATGGTCCCATTCCAACATACGGCTCATAAGTCAGACTGGATTTACATCAGACTTTACCTCGCATGGTGTTGCACTGCACTACACCTTATGCATACACACCATTTAAGCTTCAATACACAATTGTTTGTCAGTGTAAATAAGTGATTCATTTTACAGCATAGCAAAACATCCAAAAAATTTTAATGACTATAGCACAAGTACAGTGAAACCTCGTTCTAACGGACTCGGTTGTTCCGGACATCGGATCTAACGGACAAAATCTGGCCTAAAAGGGTGAACGCCATTTTCTAAGTTTACTGTGTTTACTTTGTACTCACGCGCACCACAAGTCGCGCATCTGACCGCGCAGCAGCCATGCATATAAACAATAACAGATATTGTACGTTAGTTCCAAGAGTGACCGCTATTGTACTGTAATGTATTGTTTAGCGCTGCTGTCCACATGTTCCGCATACTGTATACAGATTCGGTTATTCCGGACAATCGGTTTTTCCGGACTGCCTTCTCCCCTATTAGTCCGTTAGAACGAGGTTTCACTGTACAGTTAAAACAAAAAGCATGCAGATTTAAAACCCACAAACACTTGAAATCTTTCAAGGTATCACAGCATTAACACTGTAGAAGAGATCTTGATCTTTTCCCCTCACAGGAAAAGCAATAGTTGATTAGTGACTGATGATGTGTTCAGGTTGCATCCCAGGAAGATGTATTCTGGAAGTTTCATGCTGGAACAACCAGTGACAACCAGGAAAGCATGGTGACAGCTGGAGAGACAGCGAACAGCTCGGAGAGACGGCAATGGAGCAGAGGGCTGGCAACCCAACCTGCATCTTCTGCAAGGAAGAACCCACATCAAGCTACAGATCGACCTATGGAGAAACACTCCCAGGGATACCCGGGGGGGGGGGGATGAGTATCCCACTCGGATGGACCAAAGAACGCAGACATATGGCAATCGAAACATGATGACGAGCACAGAATGCCTTTGCGGCAAGGTGTGCAAAAACCCACGTGGTCTGAAGATCCACCAAGCCAAGATGGGATGCGTGGGGAAGGTACAAGAATCACAGCGCACAGGGTCCACTCTTGGTGAGACGCAGGAGGAGCTAGGCCCAGAGTCAGCCCACAGTGCCCAGTTCGTCCAGGTGACACAAGTGTCAGAACCACGCAGAACATCATCGGGTCAAATGGCCCCAAGCCAACAAAGCGAAGGAGTTGCTTCAGTTTGATGAAGACGCAGACTCCATCTTGGGAGCAACAGCAAAGGGCAAAGCTGATCAATGCCTCCAGACAATGACGACTATCATCATCAGCCTAGCAGCTGAGAGATTTGGACTGGAGGAGAAGAGAGCGGTGAAACCCTACGTCATGAACAACAGAGCAAATAAGATCCACCAGCTCAGAAAGGAGTTGAAGAGTCTGAGGAGACAGTTCAAGGAGGCAAAGGAGGAGGACAGGGGTCCACTCACAGAGCTGCACAATATCCTTCACAAGAAGCTTATAACCCTTAGGAGAGCCGAATGGCACAGGAGGAGGAGGAAAGAAAGGGCTAGGAAGCAGATGGCCTTCATAGTGAATCCTTTTGGGTTTACAAAACAGCTCCTTGGGCAGAAGCGCAGCGGCCAGTTGACCTGCTCCAAAGATGAGATCGACCACCACCTGAGAGCTGCTCAGTGATGAAGACAGGGAGCAAAGTCTGGGCCACTGTATGACCATAATTGACCCACCTGAACCAACACTGGAGTTCGATGAGAAAGATCCTAGCTGGAGGGAGATCCATGACATGGTGAAGAAAGCAAGACCAAGCTCAACCCCAGGTCCAAGTGGAGTTCCACTTCTGGCCTGTTAGCAGTGGCGCAAGACTGGGAGATGAGAGTTGACCTGGGGAAGCAGCTCAAGTTCCCAGAGACTGTTGCCACAACAACGAGGCCAGATGTTGTACTGATCTCGGAAGCCTCCAAACAGGCCGTCCTCTTGGTACTTACCATCCCCTGGGTGGACCGCATGGAGTAACCAATGAGAGAAAGAAGGAAATGTACAACGAGCTGGTGGAGCAATGCCGGGGCAATGGGTAGAAAGCGAGGTGCGAGACCATTGAGGTTGGATGCAGAGGATTCGCAGGCCAGTCTCTCTGCAGGGCCTACAATATGCTGGGCACCAAGGGGCGCAGGAAGCAAAGGGCCATATTAAGGAGGCCACAGAGGCAGCAGAAGTTGCCTCAAGGAGGCTGTGGATCAGAAGAGGAGACCCATGGGGGGGTAGCACTACCTGGACACAAGCTGGGGCTTGATCAATCCCCACTAGGTCACCCGGGGGAGTGTATGATGTTTGAAAGACCCAAAACACTTGAGGACCCCAGGTAACATCACTGATGAGGTGTTCAGGTTGCATCCCAGGAGGATGTATTTTGAAAGTGACCAAAGATACATAGCCCCAACATACCAGGCAAGATGACCAGTCAGAAGAATTCAAGCCAGCAAGTGATGGGAAGTTGGGAAAACTGGTGAAACTTGGCATACATGGCTTTGGAAATTGTGGGAGTAGATAGTAATACGGAGGTGATTTCTCTATAACTGTACATCCACTGTGTCACCATGATACATAGTGAGGGGAGGTAGAGCTGAGATCACCCCTTTTTCATATTTCCCCTAAAGAGTTAGGCAGTACCTACTGGTCTGTGACAAGTGTTGTTTTACACACAGATGTTTAAACAGTATTTACTTCCTTCAAGTTGGAAACCATTTTTAAAAAATATTTTATTGTTTAAAACAAAAACAATTCACAAACTCAGTGGGAACAAAAACCCATGATAAACATTTACAGATTATAAAACACTGAAAATTAATCATAACATGATTTATGTGACACAGTTTTGTCAATTTAATGTACAACTGACAAATAATTAAGGTTTTTTAAATAACAAAAATGACTTAAAGTCAAATTCTGCTACAAAATATTTCCTGTATATTAATACAGTTGAACAGAGCCAGCCAGGTCTGACTCACAAAAGAAAAAGAACGATATCAGTCACAGAAGCTGAAAAATTGACTTTCTGCCGCTGGGCCACAGGCACACCTGGGGGTGCTACTCCTCCACACAACGGGGGCATGTGATGTTTCGGGCTCAGTAGCAGCCTGGGGGACTGCTTTACACCCAGCAGACATGGTCTTCTGTTGAGCTGTGCAACTCTGCTTCTGAACTACTTGTAAGCAGAAGATCTGAGGGAACCTGCTGGTTTTCTTCCCGCCACCACCGTAACAGAACACAAACAAAAAAACAAGCATCATCTGTTCCACTGCGCTGTGGTGCCAAGGACTACATTTAATCCCCCTCACTAAGGGTAGAAGGCATTTCTTCACCGTCAATGAGAAAGATTCTCTCATTATTAAAAAACTATAGCATTGGCTATTCTCTAAATGTCAACTCATCCTTCTGGCATGTTATCACCTCTGGCATAAAGTGTCTGCTTTTGACAGGCATGACACACAACCACAAATGGAAGTCTGCAGTGCAACAACTTTTACAGGTCTCTCTAACGGGCAAGAAGATGGCCTTGGCAAGCTCTCAGCATAAGCAAAACTCATCCAACCAGGTCAGTAACAATCAGGGCTGCACTGTGGTCCTGAGCCACCCTTTAGTAGTTTCTATTTCCCAAATATACGGAAGACAGCAAAGACACTGTAAAATGACAACTCAAAAAAGGATTCTGCAAAAAAAAAAAAAAAAAGCAGCTACTCAAATATACTGAGCTAAACCGTGTAGGCAAACGTTCAGGTGTTGCCATGAATAACTAACCTTCAAAAGATGGAAGCACTGCTTCTAAAATAAAGGCAGATAAAAAGTACTGAAGCCTCCCATCCACATCCATACTAATTCACCTGCAGCCCACCCACAAAGATCACATAGCAGGTAAGGTTGTCACAAGAACCCTGGAAGTTGGACTCTGGTAGAGAATGTCCTGAAAATGCAGATGGATAGGGTGTCCTCACAATCAGCCCATAATAGCAAATGGCAACGAGTTCTTTCTACGGTACATGGTGCACACATCTCAACACACCATTACATGGAAAATACGGACCAACACAAGCCCAGACAGGTGGTCACAGAATTCAACCAGTCTACCCCTCCATTACATCCAGTGTCTTTGGATCTCATGGTTGCCCCCATTTGTAAAATTTCAGCATCCTTGCAGTCAGGGAAGCCATGTAGTGTTCCTGGTTCACCTCAAAGGGACAGATGCCCAGCACTGGTTGATCTGCTGGAAGTTTCTGTATTTGGGTTCCACTGTCTGAATCCCATATCTTAAAACAAGACATAATCCAATGAGTACAAAGCAAAGAGAAAGAGAAAAGATTAACAGTAATTGGTATGATGAGGCTTTATTGTTAATCTAGACAAGATTTTACATAATTATAAATCCAGTACACTTATCAACCATGTGAAGGAAAAAATTAAATTTACATACCACCAGGGCTAACATTTATTATTACGTTTATTATTACAGAGCATGTACAATTACGGGCAACTACAGTCTTTAAACCAAATAAATCCACCTTGTGAATTTAGAAAACAAGCACACGTACGTGCATGTGCCTTACCATGGTGGAAGTGGAGGCCTCATCCCCAACACACACGAGCATGGAGCCCTGTCCTGCAGGACTGGGGAATATCGCGCTCCTGGTCAGCAGTGTGCAGGTGGGACCTGAGCTGAACGTCCGCACTGGCTTGCAGTAACACACAGGCTCCACACCCGCATCCTGCTGAATCCCTCGTCTGAGCTCCATTAGAACATGGCGTACGCAAGGGTTGGAGCGTCCTAGAACAGCACACAGCCAGAAAGGAGTTACACAGAACCAAAGGAAATTCCCCCACCCAGCTATGAATACCAGCATTTTAGTGGAAGCTATGTGATACCAGCAACTGCAGCAAGAAGTGGATTTTGTTTTTATGTAGCATGAAAACCTGCTTCAAGGGGTACAACTGGAGTCAAATAGCTGGAGTGCAAAACACACAACCTGCAGTTAGTGTTAAAAAGCAAACAAGGACTATAAGGCAATAATACTGCACGTGTTCAATTTCACTGCTCTGCCAGTTTATAAAACAAAAGCCATTCTGATTCCCTGTGTAAAGGTTCTGAAACTCAAAAGGTATCATCACCAGACAATACAATTGAGCTTTCTTTCTGACACAGGCTGTTTAACAGCAGCTATTCTGTTAAAGGGCAATACTTACAGAAACAAAAAGATATTGTACATTCTTACCTGCTTTTTACCTTAAAATCATTTAAACAAGGATGGTTTGTTAAAGAGGATACCCATTGTTACATGGCTGAATAGGTCATAGTTGAAGTTTAACCATGACTCTTTTAGTCTTTTAAGAATTTGAGTCTTTTAAACAAGAACGACCATGGTTAAAAAGAGGAATGCTGCTCTTGGATAATCATGAACCCGACTGGTTGAACCAGTCTAAACGAGTGACAGCACATGGATGAATTCCATAGAGAGGAAGTGCAAATAAAGTGAATGACTAACTTAACAGGTAGTCAAACAAAGTACTCGCATTACACAGGGAAGCAAGGCAAGTAAATTACCAGCTAGAGTTAAAGGAAAAAGACAAAGAACTGATTTCAAGCAATTCACCTGGTCGGTACGTGAACAAGCAGTGGCGGCTCTCTGGCTCCACCGCAACATCAATGCAGCTCCCGGTGTCCGATAACAGCACGTGGGGCCTGTAGGTGGCGCTGTCTATCTGCTCCCAGAAGCAGCTCTCCTCTAGTGAGCCTGCAACAAGGCCACCGTGTGGAAGGTAGCAGGAGGATGTCTGGGGGATGTAGTTCAGGGAGACAATGGGACACCTGGAGATGGATGAGGGCAAAAGGTCACATTTCATTTCAACGACTATGGGGGGGGCAGTCTTTATAGCAAATATAAACCCAAAAAAAAATAATAATAATAATAAAAATAAATAAATAAATAAATAAAATCCATCCATAATTCCTATTTTGGCCAGCCTTTATCCTCCAACATGTACTGGTGAAATCTAGTACCAGATGTACCGTCTTCCTGAATGTAGCTCTGTGATTCCTATTTTGATTAGGAACCATTACAACCATTAGTTTTAGCAGGTAAACCTAACCTGCAATTGACTCCCACACCAGATCCAATGATTTCTCCCTAAACCCACCTGTTTCCTACAGGGACCAGCTCCTGGACGTGGGTGCTTGTGTTCCTTGTGTCATATACCAGGATTGTGCCATTGACAAGGCCGGCATATACATAGTTGATGTTATCCAGACACCAGCAGCAACTCCAGACTGGCCGGCTAGCGTGGTAGGTCTGAACCACTGTGTTGGTCAGCAGACTGCAAAGTAGGTGAACGAAAACACACACACACACACACACACACACACACCTTCTCAGAACTTGCTGCTTCATATCCAGTTACATTACTGCCGCCACCACTATGCTGCCAATCGCACAAGACAACCATTCAACCATTCTTACATTTAATCACCAACTTAAAGCTATATATCTTGTGCATGGCACACACACAACATACACAGACTCACCTTGATTAAACTAATTATAAAGTGAAATTGAATTTAATAGTTCTGCAACTTCAATTTATGGCCAAGTATGTTTGTCACATACAAGGAATTTGTTCTCTGCATATAAGCCCTCCCTCTGGGGGGAGGAGCACCGGGCTGCACAGGGAGCATACGAGTGTCTTGCTCAAGGACACGCCTGGGCTGGGATTTGAGCTGGGAGACTTTCGCATCCCAGCCTGATGTTCTACCCAATGAGCTGCCAGACCACTACAGTCTGTCAATATGCACAATATAAATTTTTCAGACTAGAGTTGCCACAGGTTCCACACATAACAGAACTGTTCCACTATTAAGAACATATTGCAGCATTCTAACGGCATGGATCCACTTTCTTGTCAACTAATCAGTGACAAAATGATAAAAAATTAGGGTTTTTTTCTCATTAATTATGAGGAAAGTGGGGCACTATAATAATCGTGAGTCATGCTTCTCGTTGCTATTTTCATTCTGTTATACCTATGATGACTTCCGGTGTGACAAACCCATAAGTGGGAATAGGGTCCACTGGCATTTATTTGGTCCAGTGCAAAGAGTGACCCCTACTGGCCTATGGGTAGCATACGAAAAGGGAATAACCAAGCTCTGCCTGTGTCACATTTGTTTTCGTACACATTTGACTCAAGTAGCAATTCTAAGAGTAAACTTTTAACAAAACAAAAAAAAGTAATAAATTTTACTTAAAAATTACATTTTAAACCAGTAGTTCCTAGTAATACAAGTAATTCCATGTATAAAACAATGCTGACAAAAACTACATGCGACCAGTACCTGGTTAATTTGACGGTATTGTCAAGCGATGCAGAGAGCAGCAGGCTGTCCATCTGTTGGCTGAAAGCCAAGCTTCTGATCTGTTTGGCATGGATGGGTAGATACTGGTGGGCCTTCATATCCACCACACTGACAACCTTTATCCCGCAGCCTGGTAGAGGGGATTTAACACTGAGCACAGCAAGGTCTGGTGATGTTCCCTACATATTTTAGACACATCAGTACTAAACGATGCAGCTATATTAGCATAGAAAAGTGCTGTATACTCAAAGAAACTGAAATGAGGGAAAAAAATTGTTTAAATACAAACCTGCGTTACTTAAGGACAAATTTAGACCTGCTGAAAACATCTTTAAAACCATGTGATATACACAACAAATTTTCCAAGTGACTAACCATGACAAAGATGTCATTGTAGCCCTTGCAGACACGGGGCACTTACCGGGCATCAGTGCTGAGTGTGGAGAGGGTTGGGAGGCAACCAGGATCCTGAGGGGCTTGCAGTAGGACATGACCCGGCACTCGCCTGCCTGGGACACCATCACAGCCTTGGTAAAGGTATACTGGCCACCGACCTGCACCCCAGCTGCAGACTCCTGATGCTGAGGCCAACCTACAGAGAAGGGCCCCGAGCCCTGTGAGGAGCTGCAGCCAGTTTGGGCCATAAGAGCTTTCAGCTCCTGGAGGATGAGACATGCACACAGACTGAAGAGAGGCGAAACAGACCAAGCCAGTTTAACTGTGCTGTGATCTCTGACACAATGGGACCATTTTGACTGACACAAGTTTAATACATAAAATGTTAACAATAAAGGGGACTTGCAGCCATTGCCTCAAACAGCAGACCTGATATGGCTGATGTAGGCATTGCACATGACTTGGAAAACAAATGTAACAAACCGCCATGGTTTTTATGCCAGAAGGAATCTACCTCAGAGGAGTAACGTAGAAAGTGAAATGGATAATTGAGTGATTAACCAGCTGTAGACTTTTACCTATTTTAATGGAAAAAAATTGTTTGAAATTCACACAACTAACAAATTTGATGTACGCAAATTGTACATACTGGACACAGGAGTGCCTTCAGAGCAGATATTCTAAACAGAATTTGTTAAAGACTGACATTGTTAAAGACTAAAACTTAGATATCTAAATTTTCCTGAACAAAAGTTGGAAGTGTTAAAAGTAGCCTAAATTGATCTTAAAAAAGTGTTCTAACAGAAAAAAAAAGGTTAAAGTGTTGTTAGCTTTCAATAGACTTTTTTTAATGAGTCATGTGATCATAGACATGTCTGTTGGCGAATTACGTAATTGTCAACCAATGACAAATGGTTGTTGGTCAAAATGTTTCATCCATAATTCTTACCTACAAAATAAATAAATAAATAAATAAATACATAAATACATAAACTGGCTACAAACTGACTCTTCAGTGGTAACCCTGTCCAACTAAAAGCCATTAAGGTGTGATGAATTAAACTCACAGGTTTCTAGCTAAAGTTAGTATGCATCTTTTTTACATGTGTTCGTTTTGTGCTTCGTTGTGAATTACCTGCAGATTTTTGCGCAGTGTCCCGCATTCATCTGTGAGCATCTGTAGCCGCTGCCGGCACTGTGCGGTGTCCAGCTCTGCTTTACGACGCAGTGACCTCTCCTGCTCCAGGGTCCTGCACAAACACACCCCGACATTTACTGAAACACACTCAGACATTCACAGGCCACCGTGTCCAGAGTGTCACACAACTCAGCCACCGTGCGATCGCCTCACTAGGCTATACAGAAGGATTCAGTAGATTTAATGCAGCCCAAGACGCTTTATTGAGAGATCTATGCTGCAAGTTACTTGACAGTTTTAGGTGTCTAGCTGTTAATGAACACCAAACTAAACCCAGCAAGACTCCAACATTCGTGGCTTTCCCAGTTCAAAACAAAAACACATACACAAAAGGTCCCTGTGGGTTCTGCCTGTGTGGAGCTGCCTTTGACGGTGCACCGTTTCCTCTATAATACTATAATAGTATAGCCATGGCAGGCTGCCATGCCAACTGGACCCCCTGCCATGTCTACATAATAGGCCTATAATTTTTTTTTTTTTATTGTTATTGTTTTTAATCTAATACCGTCGAATATATGCTCATTTGAAAATAATCATTTGCGACTGGACGTGCCCCTCTGTGTGTCTCCTTCCTACTTCAATCTGATTCACTTTTTACCGCTTTGGTGAGAAAAACGAACAAACCTGGGAATACATGAAAAACATGAATGAGTGTGAGCTGAGCCACTTTTAATGGATTTCATGTGTACACTGAGCCTTACAGAAAGGAGGCATTACCTTCACTGAATTTTGATACAGCCTACCACGGTAAAATTTTGCTTGGTGTTGAAAAAAAATCAAGTTCAGACGCACACACTGTGCTCACCATGACAATACGTGCATTTTGTTTCAAATTGCTAAGCAGTTCAGACTGAGTTTGCACCAACTCAAGTTCATTGTAGTTTTATTTGATATTTCATTACGTGGATTAATGTTTTTATTTGTGTTTCTTAAAGATGGTTTACTATCGAAGTTAAAACAAATTGGGAGCTTTAACGGTTATTTGTGTGCGCTGGATAAATCTTATTTAATACTCTGCTTGTTTTACTTGACTTTGCATGGAAATTACGAACAAAAGTATTGTGTTGCACAAGAAATAATTAAAAATTTTAGCTCGTGCACATAAAACCTCTATCACCGAGCAAGATAATTTTCTAAGGGAAACACTGTGATGGATGGGTCACCTGCCTCTTCAAGGCCTCCTGCTCGCCGTTGTCCACTGCCCGCAGCCTGCTTGTGTACAGGACCACGATGTCTGAGCGCTTCGCCTTCTTGTTGCACTGTAGAAATACCCACATATGAGTCACACAGGCCCAAATGCAAATATGAACAGCCTGACTTCCCACAACTTCCACTGTGCAAAACACAAAAGGTTACACCAAGGTGCCAAGAGTAGCTGATGACCCCTGCACTGTGCATTTTCCAGGTTTTGTTAAACAATCCCCTCAGAGCTGTAAGAGGTCAAACTGACTCAGTTAAGTAAAATGCAGTTCAAATTGTCTGTCAAAATCAAGCAAGGTGTATTTACAGAAAGATCAGGCAATGTGTTATGCTTAGTTTCTCCACTCCATTCCTCCTGTTACGTCATTAACTGCTTACGTCTCTGAACTTCTGGTAGATGACAGGAGAGGGACCCTGACCTGAGGACACTTGGCACCTTGCCCCAACAGCCAACGTTTAATGCAGGAGAAGCCGAAGAGGTGTCCACAGCGCAGCGTGGCAAGCCGGTGGCTCCCAGTCGTGGTCCACGACTCAAAGCAGATGGAGCAGGTCTCTGCTTCACCATCGTCTACCTCATCTTCTGTCTCACCAGGAGGGGGTGATGCTGCGTCTGATGAAAGCACAGAAGGCTGAAACACAAGTCAGAAGGAAAAGTTTGTTTTGTTTGGGTTTTTGTTTTCTTTCTTTTTTTTTTTAACTATCGTGAAGTTTGTTTTGTACAGTAATGAATGGGTACAGATTTTGGGCCTATATCATAACAAGGGACAGGTAGGCAGACAGACACTCATGTTCACTTAAACAATTCAATAACATTGATGAAATTCTGCCCCTAACCCCCACAAAGACAAAGAGCATACAGGTCATCGTTGATTCATGACTTATGCGACTTACGACTGTACGACCAAAATTAAGACCGGCATGTCTGGTGAGCGTTGCCCAGCTGGGCGCACGAGCATACGACATTTTCGCCCAGCTCCCGGAAGCATTAGCAGTTCCACGCACAAAGCTCATTCTAACATCGGACTTGGCACATTGCACTTCCTCAGTGTTCGTTTTTTGTCTTCACAACTAAGGGATTATCAAAAAGTTTCTCTCTACTGAATAAACTTCTTGCACATTTTGAAGGAATTGACCCAAACATTTAATGATTTGCAAGGATTGAATGGATGGCACATGGTGCGTTTTGTCCATTAAACAAAAAAAAAAAAAAAAAAAACGGTTCAGATGAAGCTTACCTTGTTTATAAAAAAAAAAATAGACTTCCCCAAGAGCTGCTCCAGCCACAATGAAACCAATTGTACTGCAGTACTGTATGCAGTGTTTTAGCAATTATTTTAAATTAAATGTACATTTACAGTATACAGTACACCGTTCAGTGTTTGACAAAAACCTGACAAACGCAGGCCCAGCTGATGACATGACCGATTATTATTACTGTACAGTTTCATATATGTACGGCATTTTTGCATAGCCCGACTTACGACCAGATCGAGTTACGACTGGTCAGTCAAAACCGACCGCAGTCACAAGTCGACAACGACCTTTATATTTTAGAGGATGGTAGCTTAAGTAAAACATGTAAAATTTAAATATAATAAGACAGTCTATCAGAAACAAAGATTTTATGCTAGTTTTTGGTTTAGATATGAATTCTTAAACATGGCATTAAATATACCTACCTGGAAAAACATTAATAACAACAAATCCCAATTGTTATACTAAGACAATGGTAACACCATGGTAATTCTGGACACAATGCAGTTAGAAATGGGTAGAAGACCTACAACATTCCTTTGCTAATATCACAACATATCTTGTGTAAACATTAAAAAAAGAAAGCACAACAAACCAACAGCAGAAATGTCGAAAGGTTTCCGAATGTAAAACAGCAGCCTTACCTCACACTTCACAGGGGCTGCTGCATCAGATACACCTTCAGTCTGCATAGCAACAGTGGCATCTGTGCATAACACATACAAACAATGTCTTTAGACTGGATTTCTTTCTAAAGGCCAATAAACACAGACAGCAGGCTGGTAAGGACAGAGCCACGAAATGTATTATTTACCCTACGAAATTTTTTTCTGCTTACTATGAATTTCTAATTTTTACTGTAAAAAAAAAAAATAAATAAAAGTGTGTAAATGGCTACAATAACATAAATAATAGTGAAATGCTATAAAGTCCCTTGCTGCAATTCTGTTACAAACAGCACTATATTATTATATATATATATATATAACTTGAAACTGCACAGCAACAAACTTCAGCTACATACAATGGACAGAAACTCAGGGCACAATTCAAAGTTTAAACAACAACTGAAAATACAGACTGGTAAAACTAAAAATGAAAGTCAAATTCACACCTTTAAACATTTTAATTCTGTAAACTAAAAGTCCTTATATTGGAATGGCATCAGTGAATGCAGTTTGGTGTTTAACTTGCAGCTGTGCTTGTTTGGATTTTTTCCATCTGCTCATTTAGACCAGTCTATGGTGTGCTGGCAAAACTTGCAGAACAATGATGTTGCCCTGAGTTGTAAAAGTCACCAGGATATTGTTGTGTTGTACATGCTGAATTTGTTTTTTCGTTTTCTGGATGTCGCGGGGTAAGGAATGCTCGACTCCTTACTCGCTTTTATATTTTCCCGTAGTTTCATGCCAAATCACGAGTTTACTGACAAGCAGGCCAGACTGGCTACCCACTATAACGTATACCTGTGTATACAAAGAGACAGGCACAACTGAATTTTTGTTTAAAATAATCAGCACAACAATATACGTTTTAATTTTTGCAGAACCCCTTACCATGTATCATGGTCCCTACTCTAACGAATTAAGAAAGCTGTTCTACAGCTATGGGGAGGACTGTACAGGAGGACAAACATCACCGGGCTCTTCTGTCTTTAGCTCAGCTGTTAAACTGCACCTGTACTTGCATTTCTTCATGGTACCTCCATAGTCGAGAACCATGAGCCCAGGAGAACACCATGATAACCAGAAGTGACTGACAAGAGGGGAGGTGGAGAGGTGTTCAACATTACCGGCCTCCCATGTGCAGCAAAGGAGCCAAATTTCTGCAAACCTGCACAACAAAAGTCTCTATGGAAACGAAGTATGCAAAACACCAATCCAGGCATGACCAGGCTCCTACCACAAGAGCCGTAACTCCAAAAACTGCCTGCAAAGGGACATCTCACCTGCTTTTTGGGAGAACATCCGCACCTTACACAGAGCAGGTATACTTCCCAGACAAACTGAAATTTTTCCATCCCAGAACCCCAGCCTCGTGCTCAACACTGCTTACCTGTCACTGCAGAGTTCTGCCTGGAAGCCGAGGCTGATGGAGCGTCAACACTTTGAGTGGTGTTGGGCAAGGCAACAAAGTCGCTGTCCAAAATCATCATTTCCACCCCTGTCTGTTCTTCAGCTCCAGAGAGGCTGGGCTCTGACGTCGACAGCATTTGTAGCTGTAAGTGTGGTGGATGGGCAACGACAGCCCTGTCACTGACATCTGGCCTGTGGCACAGAAATAAATGATACCTCAACACACATACACATACACCATGCACCATTCATTTTTATAATCTGTGACCTGCTGACACAACTGATGCCAGCCCTGCCAGTTTGAGAGAATTCTCTTTCTCTTTCAGAAACACTGTGCCACCCTTGCAGCAGAAAAAAGGCACTGCTTATTTTGATGTGCAATTGTGGAGGTAGCAAATCTTGCTTTTATAGAATCACAGAGGATGTAATGGAATTCATTAATAAAAATAAAATTAACTAATAAATGCAGAGTCAAGTGAAAATGCACAATTTTTATGTCCTAATGGCTTTAAAGTCAGTTTTGGCACCAACACTGGTGTGACGTCCTTAAGTCATACCTGCTACACGTGTGCAAATCACACAAAAAGGGTTCAAATCACTTTTACTATTTGTTTCTGTACAATTTTAGTGAGTAGACATATCAAATTGACAGGCAAAAAAAAATATTGATAAAGAAATCCAACATTTTGTTAGAAAACTGCGTTTTCCATTAAGATAGAGTCCAGAGTTTTACCGAGATCTAAAGGCGACACAAATTTTTGATGGAGACGGTTGCCTTGTAGTTCTCCACGCAGGAAACCCCTATATATTGCTAAAGCTGCAATTAAAGCAGACCGCAACACAGGCTGCACACAATAGCTTCTCAACATGAAGGCGTCTGCAGCATTAACGCAAGATTAAAAATTTAAGTGATACATCATAACATCACATTAAAGAACTACTCCGTTTCGAATTCTAACATATGCTTCAATATAATATTAAATAAAAATTTTAACTACAACACTAAGATGTGTATAGAAATTTAATGGGCTTTAAAAATATAACACTGGCAGCTAACTCAATAGAGTGGCTACAGTTCATTCTTCTCACACTCCTAACACCAATATTGAAGCACAGTCATAATAAAAGTTTTACATGATTACCATCTTGAATTGAATTTAAAACAAACAAACAAAAAAAAAAAAAACTACACAAACTCCACTCAGAAATGAAACACGGGGCCTGCAGTCCACCAGAGACCATTACCAGTCACTGCACTTTGATGTTGTCAAACATTCCCAACAGGGGTTTCAGGTACGTTCTCTTCTTGCTCGTGAGAAGGGGCTCGTCAGATATGGCATGGTACAGATAACAGTGCAGTGTGAAAGCACCCAAACACAGTGCAGTATGATCAGGATGTGACCTCAGAAAAGCACCACTAATTTTATGACCCAGAGGAGAACTTTGACACCCAGCAGAACACCTGCTGTTGCAACCTAAAGGAAAGGCTGGCCCTCACGTAGTAGAGCCGATGTGGATAAAAATGCAAAAGACCCTTCCCCTGACAGGACGTTATGATCATTGCTTGCTAATAATTACAACACAAAAATTTCTAAATCTCTCCCCAGAACATAACTGCATCAACAGAAAAACTATGTCCTGCCTCTTAAGCAACCAATGGCTTGCGTGGATCAGAGTCGGATTGCTTCCTTTCTGTCTCCTTCCTTACCTGTCAGGCCGTGAACTACTGGTCTGCAAGGCTGAAGTCTCCACAACGAACCGCATCCTAGTGTGTGTCTGGTTGAGCGCCGTAGCGTTAATCCCATACTGCGGCTCAACGAGCTCTAGGTCTCCTTCCTCATCCTCCTCCACCTCGGTGCTGCTTCCCGAATCAGAAACAATGATTTCATCTGCTTCTTCTTGTTCAGCCACTGGCCTCAAATTTGCTTCCATCCCTGAGTCCTCCACTACTGTACCACTGACAAGTAAAGCAGACACAGCAAGAAAATGGAGATGATACAATAGGCTACCACTGATTAAATACAGAAGGGATGACATGCATATTGTCGTTTAAGATTAATTATAATAACTGCAATAATGACTATTATTTACCAAACAAATAATATGCCAATTTAAATAATCTACAGTCGTTCACCACACTTTGCAAGTTACTTCATCAAGTGATTTAAGTGAAAAGGTGCTTAACTGCAGGGCACCGATAACTACAAGTAAATTAAATTCAGCAATTCTGCCATTTCCATGTGTCGTTGGCGTTTTCAGCGGCCTACTTAATATCGATCTGAGGATCTTTGCAGGAACAATATCTGAACACAACACTTGCCACCCACGGAGTCAGCCCACTTTCCCCTGACTGCTAGGCCGCCGAGGCAGCCGACTCTCCCATACGGCGCAGCGCTGCTAAGGCCTTTCCCCTCGGATACAACAACTAATCAACGCGCAGGCTCACTTAAAGTGCAGGCCAATCATAAACAAAATCATCGCCATACTGGCAGCTATTATTGTTAAAATATTCCTGCAGATAAACGGGTTAAAATCTACACCTTAGTAGTAACCCTGTTCGTCTGCTTGTTGTATTAGTTTGCCATCGATCTCGGGTAGCTAGCGATCTAGATGAATGTAAAATTTTAATACTTACTTTACGCTTAAAAATCGAAAAGATTATTGTAACGTCGCATCCTTGTGCCGTAGAACAACAAACCTGTTTTGAACTCTAACAAACGTTTTTATGTAACTGAAATCACTCCTACCACTATTAGAGAGAATATATGTCTTAATCCCCAACATCAAATCTCCCCGCCAATTTCTTTCTATTACGCCCATTTCAGATGCTGACTATGTATTGGACACCAGAAACTGTCAATCAAAATTTGGAAACTGTACGTCACTAAAAGAGTAAAAAAAAAAACTTGCTCTGTCCGAAACCAGTCCCTATTCCCTATATAGAGCACTATATAGTGCGTTCGCCGTTTTGTAGTAGGGTCCCATTGTTTAATGAAGAACTATATCCACTATATAGTGCACTCAAAATATCCCACAAAAGTAGTGTACAACCAATGGTCACTAACCTACCTCTATATACTACAATGCACTGCCCTTAAAAAAATGCATTGCGCTGAAAAAAGAAAAATTTGGTTGAAAAATAGCAGAGAAGCAGGAGTTTACAAGCTGTTTAGCTTGAGAAAAGTTTTTCGATGGAGCACTGCTTTTGTAAACAGGTTTGAGATAGATTTGAGTTGTGGCACAAAAAACTATTTAATATATGATGTATAAATCTCAATGCAAACTTGCACAAAATACATATTTACTGGTAAAGTATAGTATTCATATATTTACGATATTACACAATAATAAGTAGGTAGGTGTCTGCTTTCACATACGTTACCGTCCAAGACCAAGGAGATGATTGTAAACCCCAGGAGAGAAAGGGCACTGAATACATAGCTTTACCTAAATGGGACTGGGGTAGAAATGGTGAAATTCCTTTGCATTCACATCAACAAATACCTCACCTGGTCACACAACACACAGCACATAATCAAAAAGTCCCAGCAAAGATTGTACTTTCTTAGGAGAATTAAAGAAATTTGGTATGTCAACTAAAATCCTCAACAAGTTTTACAGAAGCACAGACAAGAGTGTCCTCACTACCTCCATTACACTCTGGTATGGAAACTGCAACACCCTGGACAGGAAGGCTCTCCAGCATGTAATCAAAACTACACAATCCATTGCAGGACATCTTCCCATCACTACAGGACATCTACAGAGTTCTCAGAAGGGCCCACATTATCGAAAACAGCAGGGTCCACATTATCAAAGACAGCTCCTACACCAGCACACACTTCACACTTCTGCCCCCAGAAAAATGCTACAGGAGTGTGAAATCCAGAATATAAAGACTGAGCAACAGTTTCTACCCTCAAGCACTAAGACTGGTAAATGACTTTCTTAGACATGGGACATGATGACACACACACACTCACATCCTATTTGCACTATTATATCCTATAAACACACACTCTGCTGCTAGCTGCTATCCTTATATATCATGATGCAATAATGTAAATTTCATGTACTATATACTGTACATACTTACATACTTGTGTTGCTTGTGTAATAATGTAAATATTTCTTTCCTTCTCACCTAATTCTTTTTTACTGTATTGTGTATGCTGCAGAGTAACAATGTCATCGCACAGCACAACTGCTTGTTTTACTGTGCACATGACAATAAACATGATTCTGATTCTGAATTATGTGGCGCTACCTCTTAACCCTTATTTTTGTTATAACCATACTTTGGTTGTTTTGGTGTTTTCAATATGGTTCTAAAATAAAAGGAAAATTTTTAAGAAAAAATATTTCCCTGGCGTCCAATTGTAAATTTTTTTGAGGTATTGACAGGAAACATACTTTCTCGCCTGCTGTGCCTAACTAATTTCTATTTTTTTAACTACATAGACAAACATTTATCCTAAGGAATGTAAAAATGTCATAAATCACAGATAAAGCGCAGTGTCATAAACTGCATTTTGTCCCATTTAGAGGTAATAGGCTTTTTCAGATTAGACTTTGCTTGTTGTATGTTATATCTGAGGAGCCACTGTTAATGAGGAGACAAACACACCAGGTTTCTCCACAACAGAAGTACTAAAAGGTCACTCTGAAACACAAGTATGACTCACTAAATCCAAGGCAGGTAAATGATTAATTCCAAACGTAACCCTACGTATTAGTGATAGCAAAGTCAAAATAGTGATTCAAAATGTTTTGAAACCCTTGTGAAACTTCTGTTGTGAAACATTGTCCAAATGTTTCATAAGCTTAGTCATGTGACTGAAACCACATGGGCTTCATTATGTCATACTGTTTCAAACCATTTTGTCACAGTCTATATGAAAAACAAAACACAAACGGATGATCTTAAATCCCAGTATTTTGATCCAAAAACATTTTAATAAAATGTACAACATTACAGAAAATTTTTTACTGATAGATTAGATAATGCAACCCTTTTGGAAACATTTTTAATAGTTATAAAAAGCTTAAGTTCAGGGTGCCAACCCACTACAGGGCACACATACACACAATTTAAAGACACCAATCTACCTAACCTGCACATCTTTGGATTGTGAGAAGAAACCCACCAAGTACAGGGAGAACATACCAACTCCATACATACAGACCTGAGGTAGGAATCAAACACCACACCCAGAGATGCAAAGTGACAGCACTAACCACCACACCACTGTGCCACTTCAACTCACTTTAATTAGATTTAATTTTGCTAAAAAGTCTTTTTAGAAAAATTCTTCAACAAACAATTCATTGTGAACATTAATGTCAAAATTAACAAAAGGTCAGTGTAAAACTGTGAATTTTCTAAATTTAGCCAACAAAGAAAATAGGGTGCTGTAGCTATTACATAATGTCCATTACCATGTAAAGCACAGGGTGTCCAGAATGTTCACTACACGTCCTGATTTCATAGAGTGACTGGTGTTCCTGTATCAATATTTATTTTATAGTACTTTATTAATCGTGTGTGCCCTGTGGTGGGTTGGCGCCCCATCCTGGGTGTCCCCTGCCCTGTGCCCTATATGCTCTGGGATGGGCTCCTGGCTTCCCCATGACTCTCACCAGGAATAAGCGGTTAAGATAATGGATGGATGGATGGTTTAGCTCACCCTGTCATGCCCTCTTTTCCACTAGATGTCGCCCTTCCTCTTGTTTCCTTGCTAATCTTGCAACTCTATGGCTAATTGAGTCTATTTTCCTGATGTAATTCACCTATCCTCACTTGTTCTGTGTACATTTAAGACCTTCAAAATTTTTTTTATTTGAATATGAGTTTGAGTTTGAATAGCCTATAGCTGACAGGATGCCTTCTTTGAAAGAAGGTGGTATGCCTCCTTTCAAGCTAAAATGTGTTCTCAGGAAATAAATATGTAGTAGGTGCGAATCCAGGCCACTGTAGGGCACTATTCTACACACACCATTCTATATTATAGGGAAACGAGTAGAGGAAAAAAAACATTATCAGTCTGTGAGTAAACCCTAACGATTGTAAATATTGTCATTTTGTTTGTGTTTGAGTACGTTGTATGATATATCATTTATTGGCCTATACAGAGGGACATGTTAACAGTGGCATCACTTGACAGTGTCAAGACCACACCAGGTGACACAGTCAGTGGGATTGAAACCAAACTACAAGTCTCAGCAGAAATGTATTAGTCTTAATTAAAAATCTGTCTATAGTTAGTTATAACAACAGAAACATTTTTGAAAACCCAGTTTACATGTAGCAATATACTTATAAGGCTAAAACTTAATTTACTTTTTGAACCAGCTAGTGTTCTCTGGTCAGACCTGTCATTACTACCCAATTACAATGATGCATTCAATGGTAAGTGGAGGGTGTAGTGTTATAGTATGTGCCAACCTATGCCTGTTGGTTCCGTCTGTGGCCACTAGGTGTCGAGGACAGCCGACCCCTCTTTCCCTGCTTTCCTGCATTTATCTCCTTATGTTTGTCTTTATGTAGATGAAGATTCTCAGTCATCCAGGCAGAGCTGTCTGGAAGTTGAATCATGTCAGCTGGACGTCTTCTTCTTGATAGGAACATTTCACTACTCATCCAAGTAGCTTCTTCAGCCTCATGTTTGTCCTGTTAATTCAATCAGTGCCCACAGCGGGTCCCCATTTCCCATTGTTTGTTATTTAAGCCCCATCCTTCCGTTTGTGCTCTGCAAGTTGTTGTAGCCTTTGGCCCTGTAATGTTGTCAGTGAGTCATGTTAGTTTATGGTCTTTTTGCATGGTTTTCTTGTTTTCTGTGGATATACCCCATTTGCCTTAATAAATCCCCTTCGCACATTAGACTCAGCCTCTCTTCCATTCCTACGCTTCTCCAAAACGTTACAATATGAAATGAATACATAATGAAATTAATTATTTAAAAATAGAATTATTAACGAATTAAATGTCTAATTAATTATTCATTTTCAAATTTGTACATAATATGGTTTTTATTTATTTGTGTAGCATGCACGGTCCAGTCCTTCCTAGTCTATGTTGTTTCTAGCTTCCCTCTCCTATCTAGTCATGTATGTCTGGTCGTGGTGTTGGGCCCGTTATATGTACTCCCCCATTCCCTTTGTTCCCCGCCAGCTGTTAGGTGTAGATGTACATAGTTACTGTGGCTATGTTCTTGCTTATTCCTGGGTAACTTGGTCTCTCCTTGTTAGTGTATTGAGTAGCCCCATCTTTCTCCATTTATCTGAAGTCTGTTTCCTACCTTCCTTGCTCTGGTCCTATGTTGCATTGCCCTGTGTAAATTACCCCTATATTATCTTTGTGGCCTGTAATAAACCCTTCCCGCTGCACTTCGACCTGGTCTCTTGTGTGTTTTGGGTTTCAGTGAGCTGAAACATTACAATTTCATGGTTACTGGCCT
Source organism: Chitala chitala (assembly GCA_025773905.1). Taxonomy (NCBI): domain Eukaryota; kingdom Metazoa; phylum Chordata; class Actinopteri; order Osteoglossiformes; family Notopteridae; genus Chitala; species Chitala chitala. The sequence goes on from JABJVR010024899.1 coordinate 27,201, forward strand.
ATCATTCCAACAGGATTCTGTATGGTCTGCTTTGGGAGGAGGTCCATGACACCAACCCTAGTGATGCCAATGATCTAACCATTACATATTTTGTTCATTTTGTTGCTCTAGCACTCCTAACAGAGTATTTCAAGTATTTGTGTCTTTTATTACTGGTTGTGTAAACTCGCTACAGCTGTAACTTGAGGTTTATGAATACAGTAATTTTTTTTCAGTGCTTTCCAAATAAATTTTGCAGCCGACCTCAGTCCTCACTGAGGCCCCCTAGTGGTCTGTCACAGGGTGTAGTCAGTGACAATAAACATGTAGCCAGCTACAGGCCAAAACAGAGAAAATCAGCATGTGCAAAACACTTCAGGGCTAAGTGCTTCATAACCTGACATTTATGGCCTTCTGTCCCACCCTCCATACTATACAGAGGCTATGAAACAATACAAACACCAGCTGTCTTAGTACAAGGAGATGGAAGTGACAGATTGCTCACAGTTCTAGTTCCTCAACTCGGAGAAGATGAGGGGCTCTTTGGATGTTCCCCACAGTTCAAATGATGATGATGAAAATGGCTGCTGCATAGGGGTAAGGATTGATGCTCTGCAGGACTGCCAGTGTTCTAAAATTATAATAATCATAAAACTAATTAAAAGTAGATTAAAGAGTGATTTAAAACTGGTAAAAAAATATTACACTCTTTGAAGCTGGACTCTGTGCACTTACATGTAATCACTGAATTTGACCCTATCAGTGATCATAGGGTCTAAAAGTTGTAATACATTTATTCACTGGTGCTGTATGATGTTGTGACAGGTCATTAGAGATCACATTGCGTACTGACATCCTTAATGTGCTGGGATCAGGAACACATGCACAAGTGGCCAAATGTTTTGACAACAAAAAAACAAGGAGGTTGTAGCATCATGAGGAAACTGCTTTTATTTTGGTCTAATCTTTGGCAGATTAGTATTTTTATTCGGGAAACGTTAGGTGTACTACAGATAACTACAGATTCCAGTGGAAAGCCCAAAAGGGTTACAGAGAGCAAGAGGAAGACCAACACAATCTAGTGACTGTCCTCAAGACTGACAATCACCTCAGAAGTGTTTAACGAATGTGCAGCCACGTGTCAGTTCTAAAGCCTCAGTCAAGTACACTGAAAAAAATGGTTTTTACCAATGTTAAAAAAAAAAAAGTTCTTAAAATCAGTTTACTAAAACACATTCAACTTTGACAGAGTTTAAACAAGTTAAAAGCAAAAGCATGTGCTTTGGCATTTACTGGATTAGATCACATTCAATTTATGAACAGTCCCAGCACAGCCAGGTGTGGCCTTGAGCAACACACTCAGCTCCAGCTCTCTGGCCGCCACATGTGCTGAAAAAACTGAACCCCCAAATGGACTTCAGCACCACGAAAATGAAGAGTGTTACAAATGTAACTCCATCAGCATCACTCCCTCAGAATCACTCCCTCAGAAAAGGCCCATGGATGATGAATGTCAGTGAGAGGTAACAGGAACCACACAGGAGTCGCTACTGCAAATAATGGAGAAGCAGAATAAAATCACAGGATCACTGCTTCGTCCTGCAGGAGATACAGTATGCAGCAGAGAAACTGGGGAGACAATAAAATTCCCTCTGAGTTTGTTCTATTATGGATGAACTAGACAGCTAAATTATGGCCTGGTGGCTCAATGGGTAAAATTTAGTTCTCTAAAGAAATCCAACCAACAGATCCAGAGATTGAGGAATATAAAATAAATACTTTGCACAAAGAGGAGAAAGATGTAGGAGCACATTGTAACGTTTGTGCCTAGAAGGCAAGAGAGGCGAGGCCAAATGTGCGAAAAGGGAGGCTTTAATCAGGAGTAAAACAAGAAACTGACATATGAACATGTTTAACAATGGTAAACAGGGAAAACCAAACCACAGGTAACAGGGGAAACAATCAAGGCTTTAAACAGGACTAATAAGAATGTGAACACACTAATGGTAACCACAAGCTTTACAAATGCACATACATACACCTACAACAACCGGCAAAGCACTAACAAAAGCAGGGAGGTAAATAAAGGCACACTGACAGGTTGAACGACACAAGGCTGGCAACTGATAACGAAGGAACAGATAGAAAAGGACAGGACAAAGGGCGACATCTAGGGGACAGAGGGGACATGACAGGCAGGGATGTGACACAAAGAAGGCTGCTGCATGGCTTGTGAAGTGTAAAAAAAAAATGGCTTTCAGAAAGAATAAAGCGGAGGACGTTAATGGGTCAGGATCAAGAAAACTCTACAGCTTCAGAACATAGAACAATAAGCAGAGGAGTATCTCTTCTGGCGAATAATTAAAAAACCAGAATTAACAATTATCAAGCATTGGCAGAAAGCAGAATATCAAGAAGATGTGTATTTACTTGGTCATCCATCAGAGCAATTCATACTGAGGTGGAACTTCACTGAATACATATTAAGTTGGATCCTTAAGATCTAGAACCTCTTACTCCAAATCATCTTTTGTTGCTTAAATCCAAGCCTTGTGTTCCACATGGAACATTTCAGAAGGAAGATCTCTACATATGATGTAGATGAAAGCAGGTGCAATACATGACTTTTATGAAAACAAAAAAATTAGGGAATATCTACCATCATTATAAAAGAGACAGAAATGAATGTGTAAAGGTCACAATTTTGTTCCAGGTGATGTAGTGATGATAGTGGATGAATCAGCTCTACATATCTCAAGCATTTTGGGAAGAATCACAGACACAGTGTCAGATTCATAAGGTCTAGTTTGTCAAGTCAGCATGAAGACAAAGATAGGAGTTTTGAATTGTCACACCACAAAGACATGTCTACTGTGGGAAGAGCAAGAAACTGATTAGTTGGACTGAATGTACTAAATAAACACTACATCATTATTGCACTAATTGTGTTTATTGATTGACAATGCAGTCATAAAACATACAGGTTTCATTATTATTGTAATAATTAGGGGCCAGCATATAGGAGCCATATTGTTATCACATGCTGTGTCATTTGGGTGTGATAGAGGGTAAATTTACCTGTTCACAGATGTACATTAATGGGGTGTAAGTAATGAAAGATGTAAACTTTTTTGTTCATTACTTACAGTAGGGGCATATCCGTAATGGATACTTTCTTCTACTCATTTACTCACACTGTAATGAAACGTTGGTCTGTTCCATGGAATATTAGTGAATGTTGTTTGCTTAACTCTTCTTCAGTAATAAAAATACAATGCAACATTAGTGGCCTGGTGGCTCAATGGGTAGAATGTCAGGTTGGGATACTAAAGTCTCCCGGCTCAAATCAGGTGTGTCCTTGAGCAAGACGTTCAGTCCCCAGGTATTACATGTTGGGTAAGGGGTTTGTTTGGGGGCAGAGTAACCCTCATTCAGTTGCTCTGTCCCCAAAGTATGGAACTCACTCCCCCCTGACATACGTAATATCAATTCACTCCCTCACTTTAAATCCCAGCTCAAAACTCATCTGTTTATGTTCTCCTACTCCCTGTGAATGGTGGGCCTTAACAATTGCCAGTTCAGTTGACATTGAGAGTTGATGCCATGATCTCTGTTTATGTTTACTTTTATATATACTGTATTGCATTTTACTATTTCTTGTACTTTTGGTTTTTATGTTTTTTTTTTGCTATATTATTCTGTTAATGGGATGTTTATTTTCCTTTTCTTTTTCTTGTATGATGACCTTGAGTGTCATGAAAGGCACCTATAAATAAAAAGTATTATTATTACTATAGCGAGATTTGTGAAATACGCTTGCGTGAGGGATCTGGTATTTCAACGGCTTGGACGCCGCTGTGTTGTATGGAAGTACTTTAGCCCTTTATGCTCTTTGCTTAGCTAAAGGACTGGCTTTAGGCAAAGGCGACCGCCTATACGCCACTGGGTAAAGGGGTGCGAAATGGATGCTGAAAACGGTGAAAACGGGCTCACTCCAGCTCCCCAACCTCACCCGCTCCATAGACCTTGGAAGCGTGTACAACATACACCCCCCCCCCCCCCAAAACGCAAGTTAGGTAGTGGGGGGGTGCCAATGATAGTTTTGCCTAGGTCTACCATAATGGACAGAAAACTGCCCTGACACTGTACAGTATATAAATACTTTAACATATATTCATCAAATTACGGCCGTGAACGTATAGCCACAAAGTCTGGAACGTTCACATTATGCTGCCAAGCAACAGAGAAATATTAAAAATAACCATAAAGACGATTTGTTTACACAGGACGATCTGCGCAGGAGCTGAACTTCACCAGGATACGCATTTTCGGTATTGATTCAACATCGATTTACATTTCACTACATTTCACTACATTTCACTTTTCACCTAAAATGGTTACCCCGATTAACTATAAAGGATAGGACGATAAATTTTGTTGAGACGCTTGTTTTACTCGTGGTTTTAGTTGCATAAGACCCGGTTACGCTACGTGCTGCATTACTTTGTGATACTTGGTGCAAAAAAAAAAAGTTTCTGGATGAATTTAATGAGTGGTTATCTTCGTATATTGAGAAAGATAGAACACTGTTTTTAAATTAATGTAATTTATAATTTTATTCACATACAGTGGTTAAATGTGGTATTTTTGAAAAATTGGAGAAAATATTTACAAACGGTATTTTGTTGTCATTGTAACGACAGGTGATTAATGATTCTCACTCCAACAGTAAAAGGCATGCCAAATATTACTGAAACCTACCGTTATGCATTTGTGTGATAGTTCTTTTTTCTTTCTTTCTTTCTTTAGCTTATAGGTACCAGGATGTATAGCCCTATTGGACTTATTGGAAGCACTGAACCTGGTGAATACATCTAAAATGTTTATGCAACGTTATTGCTCCCCTTATATCAGGGGTGTCAAACTCATTCGCACAGGGGGCCAAAACTCAAAGCACACTTTAGGTCGCGGGCTGAACAGGATAAACATTTACTGAACAGACTGAAACTAAACGTTTTTTGAACATAAATATTAATTGAAACAGACAGGATACAACATTATTTCAAAATAAATAAACTTAAAATAACTTAAAATATTTTGCTCTCCATAAAAATATCTCTTGTAAAAATTATACAAATTCAAAATATGAACATGCTGCAAAAAAAAAAAAAAAAAAAAAAATCAGAAAATATAAATTAAAATTGTGTTTTTAAGTAAAAGTTAAAATAATAACGAATCAAAACAAAAAAGGCTCTTTTTTCCAGAATCAACTTTTCCCTTGGCCATTGGTGTGGGTTAGTTTTGACTTGAAATTAAGGTTGTATATATCAACAGACGCTGACATAATTGACGCGGGAATGATCTCAGGTTGTCTATCGTTCGGTAAGGCAGCTGTTGCGCTGCATCATGGGATTTGTAGTTTGCGTGTTATCGGCGGTTTATATTGCCGGGCCATTAAAAATAGATATATAAAATGATCTCGCGGGCCAGATATAATTGTACGCCGGGCCGGTTGTGGTCTTGAGTTTGACACATATGCCTTATATGAACGGCCAGCTGTTTCATGGAATCTTTATTATGCTTTTTAATCTTACACTATTATGGTGTTTACATTGGCTTCTTGTGTTTTATTTCTGCTTTCAGTGGTTTTTACCATAGGCAGTGACGACGAGTCTGAGTGAGTATCCAGGAACAAATTTGAAAGGGTTTACTGAATTGCTCAGAGAGACTGAAAGGACATGACATCAGTGAATGCTAACTAAAATACCCAGAAAATACATTTATGGTGTATGTTAAATACAGTGTACAAAGAGGTATTTTCCATTTCAGCTCCATGCAGGCATTACATTTATAAAGTTTAATATTTGTTTTAAAGTGACGAGTACACTCCAGTGACTGCAGGACACTTTTGGGATAGTGTGGCAACACCAGGAATGCACCAGAATGTCACCCTGCAAGTCATGATGGACTATTACAACCAGCTGGTAAGTTGATAGAGTCCGGGAGACTAACATCACTGGACCTTGACACTGGCAGTGCCCCTTCAAGCTTGTTAGTCTATAAGTTTATCTACATAGGTAAAGCCTGGGGTCTTCCTTTGTCTTCTCATATGCAGCTACATTTTCAAATACTGTATATTCAGTGACATCATGTGACATTAGGTTCGTAGGTTACTGTCATGACACAAATATTGAAATAGTTTATTTGCCACTGGGATTTGTCTAATTTTCAACAGATAGAGAACCGAGACAGGCTCAGTGATGCTATTTGTGAACAAGAAGATACGGTGAGCTGTTTTCATAGTTAGATCTGTGAAATAAGCTTGCATGAGGCACCTGGTATTTCAACAGCTTAGGGGCCGCTGTGTTGTATGGAAGTCCCGTACTTTAGCCCTTTATGCTCTTTGCTTAGCTGAAGGAGCTGAAGCAAAAGAGAGCTCACCTGGCAGACATCAGCAATCAGATAGTGAGCATCGTGGGATTTGCGGAGGTGCATTGAACCAATGCTTATTTTCTTCAACCCAATTTCACTGAAGTAGTTCCAGGAAAATATGTTGTATGATTTTGAGAGTCATGATGAAGTTGCATTTTTTTCCCCCTCACAGAACAAACTCTTTTCTTTGTCCAGTTGTAGATTGTAAACACATGATGTTTTTTTTTTCCTAAAGACAAAATTTTCTTGGCTGACTAACACCATCAGGACCAGGATGGATATGGCAAGAAAAGTAGGCTATCATTTATTGTATTCATTTTTAAATTTGAGAGAGGTAGGAGTGGTAGAAAAATTAGAACATGGGTGCTTTATAAATGTTGTAACGAGAGCATCGTGTGAGATGTAATGAAGTTCTCCTGCTGTTACTGGGCCGAAGCAGAGATGTGAATTTGTGGCAGTTGAAAGAAGCACCAGTATTGTAATAGTGAACTGCCTGGCTTACCTGAAATGATAATGCAAAGAGTCGTCTAAAATACAGCGATACCTCAACATACGAGTGCCCCCACTTGTGAGTGAATTGAGGTACGAGTGAAAATATTCGCTAAAAAATGCTCCAATTTGCAAGAGCTGTATACATGCTCGTATCGTCGTTTTCGCCCAATACAAGTGAGACTCCCAGTACAAGTAAACGCTCGTAAAAGCTCACTCAACATACGAGTGATTGGCTGTGACTTGCGAGCACCTGTTTGAACAAGCTAAGGACGAGAGCGTGGGTGCGCTTTGTCTCCCGCAAGGTGCGGGCATCAAACCATGGGATGCCTGGTCACCCGCTTCCAGCTCGCTGGCTCTTAGTCTGTGTCGTAATCTCGTAAGGGAAACATCTGCACGCTCATGTCCTCATGTTTGTGTTTTTACATAAAGTTCACTTTATTTGCATAAGCCACGATGCCACCCAGGAAGATGGCTGCTAAGGATAGTGTTACTAAAAAGGACACAATTACCATTGAAATTAAGGAGATCATAGAAAAAAAATTATTTCATTGATTTGTCCTTTATATTATGAAGCATGGTTATTTGTTAGGAAAATTACTTTTATTTTTAATAAAATACCAAGTTAACTGATTTTTATATTAACGTTTTTGGAGGTGTGGAACAAATTAATGGGATTTCCATTATTTTCAATGGGAAAAATTGTTTCGACATACAAGTTTTTTGCATTACGAGTAAACTTGTGGAACAAATTAAACTTGCAAGTCGAGGTACCACTATGCATCAAGAATTTCGCGAAATCCTTCCGAGACACGAATAACAAGGGGCAAACACACTGGGAGGGCACAGGAAAGTAGGCTGGGAAGCAACTGGAATCAGAGGGTCATGGGTGAGTTACAACTGATTGCGGTGTGGTACACCTGGGAGAACTTCACAGTGCCCTGTTTTTTGTTTTAATAACAAATAATTTACCATTTGTGTAAAGGCCTGTTTATGGCGGGTGTTTTTACACTGGGATAAGTCAAGTAAGTGTTTTGTACTGGGCATAATTAAAATGTATTTTCCATTACAGAAAATAGTGAACAAAGAACTTCTGCAGGATATAATGGATCACTTCAGGATGAAAAGTGAGGTGAGTGTTAAAAATTTTGAGCTACACTTAAAACGTACAGACTTAAATTGAGATTATAATTTTATTGGTGCAATTCACCTGTTAAAAAAATTAATGCCTTTTTAAACCACGTTAGTGGAAAAAAAAAATCCAGAGGAATATTCGTTTGGATAAATGGGCAATGATACTTTAGTAAAAAACTGTTAGTATACATTTAAGAATGTACATTTTAAAGCAATATCAATAATAATAATTAGTTTAGTGTGGCCTCCAGGTGTTCCTCTCTGACTGCCTTTCCACACTTTATCAGAGGATTGAGGTCGAGACTCAGGACCTCCACCAAAAACTCTGCATGATCCTGAAGCGGCAGCAAAGAGCTTTGAGCCAGTCTTCAAGCTGCAAGCCCAGAGAGCTGCGGTGTGACCAACACAGCCCAGAGGGCACGTTCCTTTCAAGTTTCTTTAATAAATAAACTATTTCAACATGTAGCATCCATATTTTGACCATTATCTCTTACTGCAGTGTAGTCAAACACCAGAAACTTTGTGTTCTATCAAGTCTCTAACTGACATTTTACCTGCAGCTTGCAAAATTTTTATTGCAGATCTGCTGGGTTGTATTTTCCATCCCCCAGCTGATAGTCCAAGTTCTCCAGACATCACATACAGCTGGTATTTCTTGCATTTCACCATCACTAAACCTGGTTTGAAAATCAAACTTGTTGACTGGTCTAATAACATGGTCTACTGGTGTAAATACAGATGCTAGGATCTATTTTTAGGTCTATTCCATAAAGCGCTAAGACATTTCTCAAAGAAAAAATACCATTAGAACTAAACATTTTCAAAACCAATAAATAATACTAAATAGGTAGAAACAAACTTACCCTGTAACTAAAAGGTAATTCCCTAATGGTTCTTGCCACTTGGACTGCAAAAAATACAAATACATGCATATATAATTGTAACATAACTTTTGTGTATGTGAAATTATACACAGGAGGACTTTCTATCACAGTACCAGTTTATGTTTGAACATCCCTTATCCTTCTTATATATTGAGTTATTTTTAAATTTTTTGATCCGTTGTCCATCATCAAGTGAAAACATATAGTTGTTGTACAGACTGGTTTTACAAAGGCCCTGAAGTGTATTCCTGGCACTACAAGACCCAAATCTGTGAACACCCTGGTGAAGGTGCATAGCTATAGCTGCATGCTTACATACAGAGAGCTAACATAACATAGTCAGTTATTTCTAAATGGATTTGTTTTGACACTCAGTTTCATAAATACATCCATCCATCCATTATCCTAACCGCTTATTCTATTCCTGGTGAGGGTCACGGGGAGGCCTGGAGCCCATCCCAGAGCACATAGGGCGCAGGGCAGGGGACACGCAGGGCGGGGCGCCAACCCACCACAGGGCGGGCACACACACACCACGGGCAATTTGGACACACCAATCAACCCAACCTGCAGGCTTTTGGAAGGAAACTGAAGCACCCGGAGAAAACCCACCAAGCACAGGGAGAACATGCACACTCCACACACACACAGACCCAAGGTGGGAATTGTTTTCAGCCAGGTTACACAGGTGTCAGGGCCAGACGATCACTTCTGCCCGTTCAGCCTTGCTCAGTACCTGCTCTAGCCTACGCGATATCGTCAGCTCTCCTGTCAAATGAACCAATTAGGACACAACAGATACGGTGAGAAAACAAAATTTTCAGGCCAACAACCAAAACAACATTTCTTA
>JABJVR010024910.1:0-36968 GCA_025773905.1 Chitala chitala
CTTAGTCAACTGTGGCGGCCCCCCCTCTCCCCCTCGGTGCCGGGGTTGGCCACTCCCCCAACCCCTGGCCCGCCGGGGGTTGCCTTTCCCGTCCGGGGGGGGGGGGGGGGGCAGACGTGTTACAGTCAGGTAATGTCAGGACGAGAAGCTCGTAACCCCCCGACCCCTCCCCGAGTCCCTGCTCTTCACTCTGCCAGTATACAGTCCCTCCAGCATGTAAACCCATGCCCATCTGCTAAAAGTGGAAGATTAAAACCACGACTCTAAAAGCTGCAGCTGGAGTTTGGGTGGACAGAGAGGGAAGTGGGAGCAGAGCGGAGACAACGTAGGACAGACGGGTGAGGCGGCACACTGGAATGCTAAAAGCGTTCAGCTGAACACCAGCTTATGTTAACCGTTAACCAAAACATGAAGAGTAGGAGGGGCTGGAAGATGCGAAGGGGGCAACACGAGTTGTGCTAATGAAAAGCCACCAACATCGTCTTCCTCTGATAGTTTGCTGTGTGTCCCCTTATCTACAGAGTCTCCCCTTAACGCCATCTGCAAGCCAAGCCCCCCCCCCATGAAAGCTGCCCTCTTCCATGGACAGCAGACATATTTAAACACAGAAGGTAGCTGTATTGTGAAGCAGCACATGTATGTGTTAAACCCAGACCACGCTGTGGGAGAAACACCGTGGCATGTTTAACAGCCTTGAGAACAGGGCACTCGGCACAGGTGAGCATGGGAAAGGAACACACACGGGATGGGGGGGGGGGTCCAACAGCACAACAGACGAGAGCTTCTATTCAAACAAAAGAGAAAAAAATAATTATTTTTTACTTAACTGGTCTAGACGGTAGCAAGGATGGTTAATGTGTGTGCTTTAGGGTGCACAGGAAGAGAAAAGGAAAGAAGCAGGCCAGAGGTCAGACACAGATAAAAATAAGATTTGTGGAGATTCTGAGTGCAAGACTCGTATATCTCAGTACTGAGCCATGTTCCTGTACTAGTGTCCAGCTAACAGCCTTCTTAACCTGCACCATTTTCACACCTGCGCTTGTTCAGGACAGGCTCGATGTAGATAACAGGAGCTTAAGCCGTGAGTTATGCAACAGTCAGCTTCAGCCTCGAGTTACACAGCAGTCAGCTTCAGAATTGGCTTCAGCCGCGAGCTACACGGCAGTCAACTTCAGAATTGGCTTCAGCCACGAGTTACACGGCGGTCAGCTTCAGAATTGGCTTCAGCCGCGAGTTACACAGCAGTCAGCTTCAGAATTAAATTTAAAAAAAAAAAGGCACGATGCCTCCAGCTTCACCATGTGTATCCGTAATTTTCACGTTACATTGTTAGTCTACACAAATTACCTTCTACAGAATTCTGTTGTAAAATAAGGTTTGTTTTAATAGTGGGTGTTTTTAAAAACTTAGCAAACACATTCAGATAGCAGTGTGTAAAGGTAAAGCAGGAAACATTTACAAGGCTTGGCGCTAGGTAAACTCCGTTTGATCAGTGTGACGTGTTGAGAAGCTTGGCTAGATATCTATCTGCCAGTGGCAACTGAGACACTTAATACTGCCACTGCCTTGTCACATACATTAACTTTTTTAATATACATTTCATGGCTAGTAAACTAGGCATTTTGTCTTGCTAAAGTGTGCAGCGCAACTGAGCTGTACGCTGCAGTTAATCTCTTCCTTAATGCAATTTCAGAGAACTACGGTCCATTAAAAACTAGATTTTTCCCTGCAGCCGCTCAAATTCATCGTTACACCACGTGTGATAATGATTATTCTTAAATGCAAATTACCTGTATATGGAGAACCTCTTGGAATTTCAGCACACTAAAACACCTGCACCTGAGAATATTAATCTTGAAGCTATTAGACTTATTTTGGTAAAACACCACAAATATTAGCTTTGTGACTGTGTATTTCTCAGGACAGCGTCACCTCAGCGCCACGCGGATCCAAATGAGCAGGGCTAAGCGTATCGAGCCTGACAAACTACTTAGGAAAGGCATTTTATAAACAGCTCAAATTTCTACGAGAAGACATTGTAGATATGCGTAACCAAGTTGTGTACAAAAAGCAACTGTAAAGGCGGGATGTCAGCTTGAGGGACATACACATAGCCAATGAGGTCAGAGAGCGGCTGCTTGTAGAAATCTTCATCCAGCACCCTGGACCGAAGAGTCCATGAGGGAAAGCAGCAGGAAGAGGAAGAGGAGACGTGATGAAAACAGGAGAGTAGACACATAAACAACAAGCCCAGTAAAGACATGGCAAGAAAGGGGATATCCTGACTGCATTAAGCAGCTGAACACTAATCCAGAATTCTGTCAAACCTGGCTATTGGCCAGCTTTGGTCTCCATGACAACACTGGCCAACCCAAATGTACACGTATTGCATGACATGTTTCACTGCAGCAAAGTAACACCGCAAACATCTATGTGCAGACGGGCAGACAAGAAGCCTTTGTTCTCTAAGGTCAGGTTACGTCACTAAGGTACATTTATATTTCTTTCGCAATCGTTCTTTTAATAAACGACTGGTGGCCTTTTCCAGTGGAAATCTTACGTAATAAGACCAAAGCTAACAAAAGTAAAGGTATTTTTCCATGCAAGCATACAAAAGCTATTTGATGACGGACAGGTGGAGCCTGTCCGCCTCCACACCTGTGACTGCTGCAGGACGTTCACACTCACCTGTTGCTAACTTTGGTCTTCTCCAACTCCTCTCCCTGCCGGGAATACCACTCGTCTAACTCCACCTTGGCCCGGTCCTTCCACTCAGCCTCCTGCGAACGTGACCTGGCATCTGTCGGAATGAGAGGGCGGGGCCTGTTCTCAGTGCAATTCAGAGCCCAACGGCAACACTCAACGGCTCTGCTTAGGTATCAAATGCGCCCCCACAGAATCTACCTCTATCACTGTCCCTGTCTTCCACACCTTTGGGGGGCGGGGACCCTCTCACCTCCCACAGTTTAATTTTCATGCTCTCACCCTGTCCTGGCTCTCCATGCACCCCCAGCTCACCCAGTACTTCCAGCCTCTCCCGCTGTTCCTCCCTCCATTTCCTCAGGCTCTCCGGCTCCCCCTGCAGGCGGTCGGCCTGGGCGACAGCAGCGTAGTTGTCTGACGGCCCGTTGCTCACCTGCACGGGAGGCAGATGGAGTCGACGCAGGCCTCAGCGCATTACGGCACATGCTTGGCACTGCCGCAGCACATCGTGCCAACTGATGGTCCACCACTTACCCCCTGAAGGTCTCCATTTACTGCGCCATCAACACCATCTACAAGCAAACGCAGAACATGTCGTTACCCTGTGTTTGACATTACACATGCAGGACATCTAAATTTAACTTGTGCAATTATGTAAAATTCCTCTACTTCTATACACACACACGAGTAATGTATATACTATATAATATATAATATATACTGAGAAAATGTTTTATACACATTAGGTCCAGAGGCTAAATCCCAACCGAAAGAGATTCGTCATTCCTCTGGTACACTTGGACATGAACTGTATGTGTTGCCTTTCTTCTCAGTAGATGCTATGGACGAACCTGACAGCTGAGATACACCCCTTTCTCTCCAGCGTCACTTGCCAGATACCCAGCGGTTACTGAGACAAGTAGAGGTCTTTGGATGCATATAGATGCATTAATTGCACACTGTGCCCCGCTAACGTGATAATTTCTAATGCATGTACATTGACGTGGGCTTCACGGTGCCATAACAGTGTGGTGGGTGTTTAGCATAAAAAAAAACACTTAACGCCCTTGTCGTGACCACCAGAAAAACAATGTTATTATACGCTAACAATAACCGTGGTGTGTATGTGGTATCCCTTACTACATTGTTCGGCTGCTCTCCACACAAACCATCGAGCAAAACACTTCTGAATCTTTAAATTTCCGCACAATACTATTGCATGCAATTTCACGTAATTCTCTGCAGCTTAGGAGACTGGCCAGCAGGACACCCCCACCGTTAATCCTCCTTAATGCTCCGTTCGACTTGATTTAACATGCATGTCCAGTCAATACTGAAAAGGCGTTAATAATCTGATAACAGCATTTTGCAATAACTGTGCTGATTTGCAATTTCAGATGCATTTATCACGACCACCTGGAGTGTCATTACCGAAAGACTGGACCTGTCCACCGTTGCTGATGCTGTACCCTTCATCCTTCTCGATGCCTGCGATCTCGCTTTCTTGCTGTGCCAGGAAGGCAGCGGCGGGATCTTCTTCTGTCCCATTACCTGCAGCAGACTGGGACGCACTCATAACACCATAATCGTCCATATCTACTTTTGCGGCGATTCGCTAAACCGGTAAAATAAAAGCCACGAAACGATACGTTACCGGCGCATTAAAAGACTGGTTACGTCAGGTTTCGGGTAAAAAGGGAAAGACGGCCAACAAGCTGGACAAAGCGGAAATTTTCACGGGGCCAATCAGTCATAACTATGTTTGAGTGACAGCAGTTTTAACCAATCGAGTACACAACGCTACAATGCGGGACCTGAATAATTAACTCATACAATTGAGCCGTCCGTTTTCTACTCTTCATCCCACAACCAATCATAAAGAAATAAATTTGATCGACAATAATTTTCACCAATCGAAAGCTAATTTTTCTAATACTACTCCCGTGCGAACCAATGAAACGACGGGATTGTACAATGTGGTCTTCAGCGCGCACGATGGCTTTATATTTCACTAGCAGGTGTTTAAACGCTGCACGCAGACAAATGGTTTCCTTAATGCTTACTGTGCAGCGAGCAACATAACACATAGCAGCTATAGTATCTGTACCGGCTATGCATCCAGTACAAAGAATTAGAATGTCTGACATCGTGCTAATAGCCAATAGTACATAAAATAACTATTTCAAAATATGTAAATGTACAGTGCATTTAGATTAGAGCTAGAATGTGATCTGACGCTAAGTAAATATCGGGTATGTTGTTTCACACTTGGACGTGTTCCTTAACCGTTCTGACAATGCCCTAACCGTGTTGTAATTTTGCATTTTGTAACCGTCTTTGAAGATGACAATCGCTGCACCATAACTTCAACTGGGCACGTTTTGATGCTAAATTTACAGTGCATACATGAATGAATGAATGAATGAATGAATGAATGAAGCATAAATTTGTTTATCATTGATTTTGAAGAAAAAATAATATATTGGTTTTAACCTTTTTCATATTAATATTCGTCACGTATAACGCATATTATAGTGCTTTTCAGGTACTGCCAGAAATGTGTTACAGCCAATTTATAGTACAATACTCGTAAACCTAATTGTATTTCTTCATATATAGATGTTGCCACTAGATGGGGTCGCTGTACTGCGCCTGTGTGTCCTGCTCCCGCTGGACTTAAGCAGTGACGCGTTTATATTAAATTAATAGAAACTGGAATTAGCAATTAACACTGATCACAAAGACACTGTGCTCAATGCATTCAACTCGAGCTTTTCACTTTGCAATTACATTCACGTTCTACGCTGTTGTTATAAAATAGTAATATGCGGAAATAAATGGAATAAATTGGTTAACGTTTATTAAAATGCAATAGGTGAATAACAGTACAGGTTGCATTCCTCAACTGGTGTTACAAGTGTCACTGTTTATGCGCTATATTTTCAATGCAAAGTCCTCTGCAAACTTTGCTGTGATGCCGTAGCATACTTTAGAGTCGGTTTGAAACCTGCAAAATATAATTTAATTAGCACGGGATCTTTCGCAGACCGGAATTATGTCATTTTTATAAACTTCGGCCGAATGCCCCTGAATCTATGATAGCTGTGAATTCAGCTTGGTGTGTTGTTCAATCTTGCGGTTAGTATAGTATTACGTTAAATTCAATTGTATTTTTAATGCAACTTTAACAGTCTATCAGTATGAAAGTATATTTTAAGACAGAATTATCAATCTTTTTGTGTTTTTTTTTTGTCTACATTGTGAAACATAGTCTGAGATAAAGCGCCAAGAAACGTTGTACGTTTTTGTCCCACTCATTAAACACGTTGATTTTTATCGTTTGTGTACTTTTATTTAGCATTTTATTCGATGTACAAATAATTACTAAGCATTTAACTAACTTCCCAACTAGTTTTCATGGCTGGGAGAACGTCCAGACCCTCTGTTAAAGAGAAATCTACCGAAAATAAGATATACGAAATAAATATAGGGACCAGCTGTACTTTTGTGTTGTCAGTTTGTCCAGATGAACCACAGAATAAGTTTTTATTCATGTCTTCATTATGTATACCCCCATGCACTTCACCCCGTTAATCTATGCTACTCTGCTGTATGTGGTAGGATTTCCTCACTATGCACTTCACCCCGTGAAACCGTGCTATCCTGCTGTATGTGGTTGTGAGACAATCCTACCACATACAGCAGGGTAGCATAGTTTCACGGGGCCAAGTGCATTGTCCGAAAATCCTATGCACTTGATCCCGTGAAACTGTGCTACCTTCCTGTATGTGGTAGGATTTTCTCACTATGCACGTCTCCCTGTGAAACTGTGCTACCTTGCTGTATGTGGTAGGATTTTCTGACTATGCACGTCTCCCCGTGAAACTGTGCTGCCTTCCTGTATGTGGTAGGATTTTCTCACTATGCACGTCTCCCCGTGAAACTGTGCTACCTTGCTGTATGTGGTAGGATTTTCTGACTATGCACGTCTCCCCGTGAAACTGTGCTACCCTGCTGCACTTCACTCCGTATAACTGCTGCTATGCTGTTTCCTACGATGTTTTTGTAATGCACTTCACCCCGTGAAATTGTGCTACCCTTATGTGTGTCGTACGATTTTTGATAATCAAAAATACGCGTTCGTTCATATGGGTAGGATTATCTGATAAGGTAGGAGAAATGGAGGGTTATAACTGTCATTCTGTACTACGGGGTAGGACATTTTCACGGGGTAGGACAAATCGTTAGAACACCGGCCACTAAACCTGAAGTAGTCTAACGTGGAGAGAGTGTGTTACCATAGTTGTCCTGTTGGTAAATATGACAATATATTCTAGATAAACACTATAAATGCACATCCACTTAGATTAGGTAAAAATAAAGTGACCAGTTTTAAATCGGGGGAAATGCATTTTCATATCAATCAAGCCTATGTCATATCAGCATCCATACAGGACACACTTGTACGAGTAAACGTTTCCCCAGCAAAATAGAATCTAACAGAGGACTGTAAATGTCTGTTTGGCCGTGCACATGTATGTAGATCACCACCCTCTTTCGCCTGCTTTTCTCGTACTACGGATCCAGGGCTGCAATTAAAGCATCGCTCCGTGCTGACCCAAACTCCCAACGGGTGACCGGCGCACATTCGTCTCAGCAAGCAAAATCTCCGTGAAACAGATCGCGTCTAAACGCCGACAAAATACTCTGACATAAATGGCAAATTTGCAAGATCACATCTGATTACCGCAGAGCACCAACAATTCTGCGATGTTAATCCCTGCAATGCGTGCTGCAAGTGGCGTTTCTGAGTCGCTTTTAAGTTTCTTGCTGTGATAAATCGCGCGCTGGATGGTAAATATGTGAATGAGAGACCAAGGATGGGCGGGGTTGATATACTCAAATATTTAAAGCTAGATATAACGAGGTTTTCCTCAAATGGTGATCTTATTGTGGCATATACCTTTTGCATAATATTGTTTTTCAGTATTGTTACAAGGTAGTGTTTGCTCAACACAGCTGTCTGTCCTTAATCATTTTTCTGATGTCCCCCATACGCCTCCTCAGCCGTAAATACGCACTCTCCTGCTGCCAATACCAGAGGTACGTGGAGGGCAGCGGGCCCATAACTCCTGTTTCTTCGCATAACAGCGGTTTTAAGCGCACTGTAAGCGACGTAACTACATAAAATAGATTTAAAACTGCGAATGTTTCCAAAACGCAGATACTTCACTTATATTCCATGTCGTAATCTCTTATTTAAAGCGACCCTCACTCGGAGACATTGACACTCCGACTCTTCTGCATATTTATTAGATGCATGTAAATGAGTCATACGCGAGCAATACATCAATAAATTATGTTAATTAGATGAGAGTAATGTAGGGTCCAAGGATTGCAGTGAATGGAGGATATCAGTTCTGTCTTGAAGCAGTTCCAGCTGGTGAACATTTTAAACACCAGTCGCGAGCTTTCTTGCGTACTACTTTGCTCACTTCACTCTTAAGGCACCGATTTTCTTGTTTTATAATAAAGCGCAACAAGTTTACGAAGCTGTTACGCGCGGCGCAAACCGTGACAGGTTGCGCTGATTTGCACTGGGAGCAGAAGCGTGAGTTTTGAGTTAGAACACATCCCGGTGTCGCCGAACCTAGCTGGTGTCGTGGCTCTTCTCCGTTTATAACATACGTGCTTTGGTCGTAGCTGTTGAGACAATCAAAACAGTCCCCGTCTCCCGCTCCATGCGCTCCGTGACATTGGGCTGCCGGGCGCTCATCACTGAGGCTGCAGAGGAAAGCGGGTATTCGAGGTGCACCGAAAACATGGAGAAGACAGAGGAGACTTGTAAGCGACAGCACTGCAGCAGGACCTTCACCCACTTTCTTTCCTTTTTATTTTCTATTGTCTCGGTCGCTTATTGCGTTTTACTGACTGTGCAAACATCGGAGATCAGGAAGAGGATATCGGAACTGGAGAGTCGAGACAGCGAGCGTCTCTATCACCAGGATCCAGGGTTCTCTATGGATCAATTTAATTTTCTCATACAAGAAAGAGTAGACGAACTTTTGTCTCAGGTAAGCTTGTTCATTGAACGATGAATTAGTTTTAGGATTAGTTGTAGAAATTAAAATTGCGTAAATTTGATGAGATATTTACGTTTAGTGTTACGCTACTTTTCGCGTCTGAAAATGTTAATACGCACATCTGGGTTCATTACGCACGCTTCTCATGTTGTTTTCTAAGCCTCCCTTTTGCCTGTTTTGTTTTGTTCAATCGGCAGAGGTCTTACGAGCAGCTGGCCAAGATAAGGAGGGTCCGTCAAGCCCCACCTGAATGCAACTGTCCACCAGGTAAACGCGAAACGATGTGCAAACAGCAGCGCTGTCGTGTCGGCTGGCTGAGTGACACTGTGTGGCCGACATCATATTCTTAAATGCGTCGCTGACAGAACGAGCCTAGAGCTGCACGTGCGCGCCGCGTTCAGTCTCGTGCAGTTTGCGCAGCAAAATTCCAGGGTTTTGCGCGTGCAGAGAAGAGTCATTGTTGCAATGTATATACGGGATTTGAGGTTTAATTAAAGTTAAATTGAGGTTATTTAGGTGGTTGAGGTGTTTAGGAGAATCGGCGCATTTGATGCACTTGCTTTAAACATAACCGTAGATCGACAGTGACGTTTTAAGATGTGTAAATGTGTTTTGAATTAATGTCTTTGTGGTTGGTTTATTGTTTTAATTTGGTGCGCTGCCGGTGTTGTATTTATAACCCTTCACCCTGGATATGGATCTTTAGTAATTTTTCAGGACAGTCCACTTACCAGGACTGTAACTGACAATTTCCACTGTTATACCTGGTAGCTGAACCAAGAAAAATACAAGAGATTGTTCTGTAGTACAACAGACGCCTTTACAATCGCACGCAATTGCATTGGTTGGAATTACGTTACATTGGTTGAAAGGACGATTGGAATCGTTCGGGTGGATACTTGAAGTGCACCCCAGAACGCATCCACTCTGTGTACCGTGGAGCCGTTTCAGTAATCCACAACTCGGGCCGTGTTGATAGATGGAGCATGAAGGATTCAAACAGCTGAATCCCTGCTGGATTCCGCGCAAAGTGCGGCGTTCAGGAGATATACATAGAAACCCCTTGATTCTTTTGTGACTGTGTGATAAAATGCTAATTCCAGTCTTTCTTTTAATCTTTTGTCCTTAATACGTCATGTTTCAGAGTCTTTCTTGAACTCGCGAGTGGTCTTATATTTTTGCATCGCAGTTAGTAATTACATAAGCATGCAAATAACAAAGGCATGCTACAACGTAAACTTATTCATGCATATATTGTTTACTGCTCAGTCGTATTTCGCAGAACGTTTGGAACACCTATAGTATAATTACCGGACAATAAAACGGCTTTCAGTTCCGCTGACTAGAGTTGCGTTCAAGGCATTCCGCCCGAGTACATGAGCGAAATTACCGATCTCAGCCAGCAGATGGAAACAGTAATGTTCGGAATAGTAGTTTGCAGCTACCAAATTTGCAAATGTTCCCTTAACAATGCGTGCTTTTGAGCCTGAACGACTAATGCCCTGTAAACTCTGAGATGCACTGCAAAGCCCACTTAGAAAACAGTTTAGTCTTGTGCAGTGTACCAGAATTGATGTGATTTTAGTACTCGTTCGGGCAGGTTGCACATTGCGGTTGAGCAGTAAGCGCAGCGGGTGCTGATGCATTAGCGGTCAACAAGTGGGTGTGCTTGAGTTTTCTCCCGACTTCACTTTATACCTTGACTAATTTCACATGTAAAATTGTCTGAAAAAATGAAAACAAATGGTTTTAATTGTTCTATGCATGCACTACGCAACTATTTTGGATCTGGACGGTAACTGGCTCAAACTGAAATTATCCAAAGATGATTGATATCTTTGAAAACATTACTGACAACTGCTTTATCGCTGTATGAGTTTCCTAACAATAAATGTTATTTTTCAATTTCACGGCCTGGTCATGCGCTAAAACAAACGAGAGGAGGAGTTGAGGCGTTTGACCGAAGCAACAACAAGCGCTGGCACAGACGTCCTTACTGTTGGCTGTGGTTATTCTCATCTGAGTTCTTTGTCAAATGCTAAATAGGAAGAGCCTCTCAACTGCTGTGAAAACCTGGGTCTCCACAAACATCAGCAAAGGGGTTGATGCCAGGACACTGCTGCGCTGCCGCGCGCGCGTGTGATGTTGCACGAGCCGAAAAATCTCCGACGCTACCACAATAACCATAACGCTGCTCTGATTTTACTTCTATACATTGACAAATTCCAGATAGCACTAGGGGAGGCATATACAAACCATTGCATTGTCATGCAGCTTGCAATTTTAGACTTAAACGTATAAAATTGGAAAATGGTCTTCTCTTGTCATGTTTATTGTTGCCAGTACATAGATTAAACATCGTTGGCCCTATGCTATGATTGCAAATTGAATCCTGTACGCTTAATGTTCTGACAGCATGTTAGTGTGTGACAAGCGAGAACAAGATGAATGTCTGATACAATCTCTGTTAAAACATACAAACACTTATCTCATTTTCTGATCTGGTCTGTCAGCTAGCCGGCCCGCAAATTATAATTCTGTAGTCAAGCATATTAGCTTTGACTATGTATAGGTTTGCCTCTGTAACTCAAACACCCTGGCGGCTGTCTTTTTTGCTTTTTCTGGAGAAAAGACCCATACTTTGTGGTTGGGTAAAACCGACACACTCTACTTAGGACCAAAGCAGTCGATGGACTTGGATCTCAAGCACACGATGCTCTCTGGTGCACTCTTTAGTGTTAGTCAGAAGACCAGACTCAATGACCCAGTATGTGTTCCTGTATTGCCGTCTAATAAAGTCTGGCTCCTTTGAAGGAACGACTGGTCTGCCTTCTTGAGAAGCCCTTATCTGTTTTGATTTCCTCAGTTCAGATGTGACGAACTAAACCAGCACTGTTCTCATTTTCATTATCTCATACGCTGGCTGCTCTTTCATCCCCCAGACTTGTGCTTGTCAGCTCCTGGACTGCAGGCCGCTGACAGCCATTTTCCTTTTATCAGTTTTGTTTGCTTTCTTGTTTGTTGCTTCCCTTTCTAATAACCTGCAGTTCTGCTAATTGCGACTCAAGAATATATCTTGGTGAAGATAAAAAGGCACGGAAAGTTCTTCATGTAGGGGGCCCCTGTGCTAAAAACAGGGGTTTGATGCTCTTTCAAAGAGGCGCCAAGGAAGGAGTGTCAACCAGAAGGACAGTCTGTCCCTCAGTCAGTCCAGAAACACTGTCTTTTGTGAAAAGACTGTCCTGTGAAGGCTTTGAAGTCATACAGCATATAGTGTTATTGTCTCCTAAACTGCATTCATCATTGAATATGTCAGTATAGTGTAATTGATTAATGAAACAAATTTCAGGAAACATATAAATTGTTCTTCTTGCTTTATTTTGCCTGAGTGCTATACAGAGAAAGCCAGATCTTGTTTGTTTACATACATCTGGATGTCTGGAGTGAATCAAACTTCCTCAAGTGGTCTAACAGACGTGCCTTTTCCCAAGCCTCCTTTTGATCACAGTGCTCTGTACGAAGGTGCTGTGTCTGCCTGCACTCATGTGTGGTTTTTTTCTTTCTCTTGTTAAAGGGATTTGGTGACCGGCGCCCTTTACATTGTCACTGTCTTGTGCCAGTGTGGTTGTGTTGTTTGCGTGTGCTGTCTGGCTCCCTCTCGCCCGCTCACTGATAGATGCTCCTCCTTTGTAGCTCCACCTTGGCGTGCCGTGCAGCTTTGGCACACGTGTGTCCGGTCGCTGTCCGGTGTGACATTTAAACAGCAAAGGCTTGAGACGGCTGCTTCGAGGAGCTGCTTCTGTTCAGCCACTCGGTCGCGTTTGTGGTTTGGGCTGCTGTTCAGGGAGTTGCGTTCAAGTGAGGACGTGTTGGGTGGGGTGGCCAGAGCATCACAACAAGGAACAGGGCAGCAAAACTGCTGCAGGACATGCTGTGTAGGAGGACACACGCAATACACAGCTTCAGAGAAACTGCATCCTGGTAACACTCTGCAGCCTTGGGACAGGGAGCCATCTGGGAGGGGGGGGGGAGCGTGCTGCTGAAATGCAACAGGCACCATCTCTTCTCTTATGAGGCATGTGAGTCATGGTGCAGGATAGGTCACATGACCACACACTGCAGCTGAAATCCGCAGCGCGTTTAAAAAATGCGCTCATGCAAGACGGTGATCGTATAAGCTGTAGCAGTTTATTGCTTTTGAAGGATAAGTGATTGAAAGGCTGGTACTGCATGTGTATCCTTGGAGACACCTCCTGACTGGGAGTCTGGACGGAGAGACAGATTTATGGCTGGTCGATTACGTTTAATTCTGTGTTAATTCTAGGCGGCCCTTGTTTCAGAGCACTGTGGATTTACTGACAGATTTGAGCCACTCCTGCTGGCACGTAAAATGTTTATTTCTGTGCCAAGTTCAGGAGGAGGTCAGAGTCGGTGCCATCAGATTTAGACCTTGTTTGTGGAAAACGGAGCATGCTGGTATTTTTTGTGACAGTCTGTTCAGTTTAGACGTACGCATGCTGATGTAGAATTTATCCACATGGGGCCCATAAATCTGTGCTGCAGTTCAGTGAGTACTGTGCCTTTGATTAACAACGATGTTGGACTCAGGGGGATTACTCAGTGCCCAGTCATGAGGAGAGCCTTCCAACACCCTTAGAAGGGATCCTAGGAGGCCCTCAAAGAGTATGGTTGCACAGGGTCCAGAATTTGGTACAATGGGTAACTAACACTCATCTCTGGTTTACCTCATAACAAAAATTTTCTGTCCATTTTTACCATGCTTATCTAGTAATTACATGTCCTGTTCACACTCAAAGAGGTCAATTAGTAGCCATGAGATAAAAAATTTGTGCGTGTGGACAGTTCCTGTGTTACGATGGCTTGACTTACAATTTTTCGATCTTATGATGACAATAGCGATATGACAAAATTGTAAAAATATTTTAAGTTTCACGTGGCAGGCAAATGTAGCAGCGTCTGCGGTACGATACGTTGGGACGCTGCCGCATGTGGGCTGAAGCCTGAACACGGCTGTTTTGCTGGTGTTCAGTTGAAGAGATTGTTTCAGGGGACACGGGAGCCTGCAGGTGCCGTCAAGCGATGATGCTCCGTGGTGAGCGAGCCGCTCTGGCAGGTAAATGCGGGCGGCCGTTGGCGAGACATGTAGATCATCCTTCCCTCTCCCCAAAAAGTAGAAAGGCATGTCTCTCCCACGGTGTGTCGAATTGTGAGCTCTGTCACTTTTGGGAAGTGGAATGAAGTGCTCCGTTTAAAGAGGGATGGAGAGCAAAATGGGCCAGAAATAGAGTTTCATAGGTGTCAGCTGGTCTGCACTGGTTCTGCTGGAAGAGGTGAGTGGGCCGACTGATCCAGACTGGGAGGGAGGTTGGCTGTGCTACGCAGTTTAGGAGGGGGGTGGAGGCTGTCAGCAGCACTGCTAGCTCTGAAGCCCATGTTAGGGCGCCTCCAAAGTCGCATTGCAAGATTACGCTGGGTTGGGCTCCCTGCACTTTGAGAGCCCACACGATTGTCTCTGCTGTGATGGTGGCGTTTGTGAGACAGCACAGACTGTCGTGTGTGTGCTCTGTGTACCGTATGTACTGTTGTTTTGACACTTTCCCTGACCTTTCTCTGACCCCAAAGCTTGACCTGCCTTTTATTTCTAGCTCTTAACACAGTTCAAGGGTTCTGTGAAAGGCACATGGATTGTACCAAGTCTCTCAAACCTCTCTGACTGGCCAATACAGTCCAGGTGATGTCCGCTGACAACAAGTCAAGAAAGGAGCCAGCTTCAGAACAAACGTAAAAGTCCGTGTCAAGTGTTCTGCTCTGCTGGGGAGATACTCAGTCGTGGCGGGCCGCTAAACATTTAAGCACACTTTGGTCGCACACGGCAGTAATTCCACTTCACCCTTCCACTTCCTTCCTGCTGGATTCCTCTGTACACAAACTCCAAACAATCGAAGAGCACTTGTTTCATTTTAGTCACAAAGCACCCCCTACCAAACCCTCCTGAACTTCCTGGTCTGGTAGTTGTGAGGACTCTTAGAGGTGGCCTGGGGACCCCCCAGGGGAACGCCTCGCCGGTGTCCACCCTTTGTGTCCTTCAACACTGTTCTCATTGTTTTCCTCTAGTACCTCGACCCAGACTGCGTTTAATGCTGCTTGTGCCCCTGAACGCCTACAGTCAGCTTGCATGTGTGGGAGCCTGGTGTTCCCAGACGTGAGAAGACACAAGCACCTATTTTCTGGGCCAATGCTCAAACATCTCATGAGCTTTGATAAACAGGGCACCTTTGCTGGTCTTTACACATACTAACCTTTAAGCTACTTTCTAATCACGGTTACTGGTGTATGGCATCTTCCAGTACTGACCAGTTACATTTGAACGCGTTTGATATTTCCTCCTGCAACTCACATATTTTGCCTGTTTCAGAATAGCATCGCTTTTAAATTGCCAAGATGCCTTTGTGCCAGATCGAATTGGTTTGTCTGAGCCATTCCTCTTGTTTGTGAATTAACTGAAATGACACATGGGAGCTCACACCTTTAAAGGAAGAATGCAAGTCATTCTGATGATGGAACAGCTTGACCTTTTGAACAACTGAGGCTTTATATGGCCGTGTTAATGCAGCGGGACGTGCTAGCTGCCCCACGATATTGCACGCTTTCTCGTGTCTCTGTATCCAGTTACTGGCCAGAGAACTCTACCTGACCAGGTAGATGCAGGTGGATTTGTGTGGTTTTCCTGCTGTTTGAGATTAGGCTTGTCTTCTGTATCTTATTTCCTTACTGAACACCTTACATGGTCTGAGAGCACCCGCCCCGATTTAACTAACTGTGTCCTTCACAGGATCAAGCAAGAGCAGATATGTCTCCTGGCCACACCTGTTAGCTGTTTGCGCCTGTACGTCCCACATCCTCACCTTGTGTATGCAGCGCAGCATCTCCTTTCCTCTCTGGCGCTGATGTTGCGTCGCGCTCGGTCTCGGTCAGAGGGCTGCTCCCATTTTAGAGCGCCGTCATTTTACCCGCCGGCGTGCGTGTGTGTGCGGCGCGTCTCCAGAGCGGCAGCTCGGTGCACATGGCGCGTTCGCCTGCCGTGCTGCAGGCTAGAAGCGCAAACGGGCAGCAGAAGGATGCAAAGTTGAAATGTGATTTTCACAGCGAGCAGCCTTGCCCTCGGTGTGTGCAAGTGCACGCAGAAACTTCTGAAAGATGAGGAGACCTGTTGGGTGCCTGGGGTTGGATCGAGCCAGGGAGAAGACATCCAGAACCCATTAAGACACAAACGTACCGCAGAGCCGCCTCCCAAATGGTGATTTCATTTCAATCTTAGGACTCCTCTCCCCCCAGAGTGCCCCCACCCTGTTCTGAAAAATGTTTCCACGGCAATGAGCTTGATCACTATTAAAGTGGTTAGTGTGGTCCGGCCAGCGTGCTCAGCAGCCATTGCTGCATTTCACATTTAACTTGAAAGGATTTTAAAGTGGCATCTATAAAAGTACTGCAAAATACTTGAGAATTACAGTATTATTTTTTTAACTGTATGGCTTCTTTTACAAGAAGGTATATTTTTCAGAAGGCCAGTTTGCAGTCCTTTTAAAGTTTAGTGAAGAGATGCCTTTTCAAACGCTAACTGCACCTGCATTCAGATCCACTTCATAGATTTTTCCATGAGACCTCTCTTTGCTAATGTGCCAGATGAACAGAAAAAATAGACAAAAGGAAGTATTTGTTTTCAGGTCCAACTTGATCTTGGTCTTAAGGACTCGACAGCTGGAAAAATTGTATGTCTATGTTGCGTAAAGAGGGAGGTCAGGGTTCAGATGGTGTGTAATCATGCAGGAGACAAAAACCTGACCTGGGAGATACAGATGAGCTTAACTTACTCCACAGAATTACCTTACAAGGCATAGCAGGGCGATTCGTGTAAAATGACGTAAAACAAAGAGGGTTGGCTGGTGTTGCTGAGATAAAACAGAGCCAATGCATCATGTGAACACTGGAGGCAGCATTGAGCACCAGTGTTCAGGTACTGTCGGGGTATCAGTAAAGAGAGAGACTGGGGACAGCAGAAAGGAGAGACCATCATGTTTGACATCTGTTAAATTCCCTGTAGGCACATTGCTGTGTATGTGCATTAACACTGCGCTTGAGGTGGCGGTCCAGGGCAGGGCATTAAATGTCCCACTTTTCAGAGACTGAGCTAAGGAAGACGAATGGGTTGCGATGTGGTGTGTTTGTGGATAGCGAGGTAATACGATGAAGATGAAGCTTTCTGCTGTTTGGCTCTGGGGTCACACAGCATTTCCCACCTGAGGTGTGCAGATTCTGTGCATCGTAAGTGGTGTCATGGAGGGGGGTTGTTACACTCACCCCACCCCACCCCCGACCGACTGGAAGCTGTTCTCAGTCTAACGTAAAATTTGACTCATGCGATGTGTCTGGAACACTAATAAACATAAAGTCAACCCCCCCCGATTTCCCCACTTTGCCATTTCTAGTTCACTGACTGCAACTGACCGATTCATTCTGGGGATGTTTGAAGTGGGCTGCCTGGCCCCAAAAACTGGAAGGCAACAGCGTGGATTTCTGATGTTAAAAACCCAGCTCAAAACGGGGCTTATTCATAAAGTGGCTGCTTCACAAGAAATGTACCTTCTGCTCATGCTGTTTCATCTTTACAAACTTGGAAAAGTGTGGCTAATCCGTCTCCAGGTGCTCATTTATTAGCGGGGGGAAAAGCACACAGATTCTAATACATGGTCTGCTTTCCTCTTTTAAAGGAAACATGCCGAAAATACACTTAAATAACATACCGCCCACAGATTCCACATTATTCTTAATCACAGTTAACTAGACAGTGAGTTTTTCATTATTCGCACGATATTTGCTTAACCTTCACATGGCTCAGGTTGCGGATTAAGGCCGGCATTGTTCATGGCAGAGAGGTACATCCGGAGGGGACTGCTCTTTGGGGCTTCCTGCCAGTCCAGAATGGCACATCAGAACACCCCACCCTGAGAGCACGGTGTGGGCATGTAACATGACGTGTGACGTAACGTGTGATGTGACATGACCTGTAGTTTATGTGAAGGAAGTCAGGAAGCTATGAAAGATGGGGATGAACTTAATCCCATTACTCCATACCAGACACTGCTTTTATGGGCTGGGGGGGTTATTGATCTTGTCGTGGAAACATAATAACTACAGGCCATGTCAGTACCAGAGTCTGTCCCAGAAAGCAGGGGGGTTGCAGGCTGAATCAATGGATGAGTGACGGCTGTAGAGCAGAATTCTAACTTCCCCTCTTCCCATTACAGAGATTAACACAAGGATGTGAGCTCAGCCTTCCTGTGGAGGAAACGTTCACATGAAGTGTACGGTATACACATACATCATGTCAGGGATTACACTGTAGCTCCAATGGGAGATTTAAACCTCGCCGTTTCTTGGTTTATTTGCTCATGCTGAGATGAAAGACAGACTCCTGCTTCAGTGCAACTAAGAGTATGGAGGAGAACCAGAGATAAAGGTCTGCACCATGTAGACTTGCATGTTATCACCAGCCAGTAACGTCGGGGCTGAATCTGAACAACCGTGCATTGATTTTGAATCTTGTAGCGTATCTTTTCACGTTTATAAAGGGGTCGATGGTGATGATGGCAGAAAACAGCATACGTCAGACGTGTAGAGTCCACGTGACTCTCATTCTTGCCCTTTTCACCCAGTTTCTGACTGCAGTGTGTGTGTGTGTGTTCATTGCTGCTTTGATGTGAAGCTGGTGGTCGAATCAAAGATAAGGGCAGCCGTCGTGCGTGGGTTGCACCCCTGCGCTCTTTCACGTTACTGTGTCTGAGCTGAGCACAAAGGCCGGCCTGTACGCTGACGCGGAGGAGGTGGCGGGCCGCTACCCATCATGCCCTTGGTCTGGCCTGAGTAACAGAAACCGGACTGAAATTACGCTATGTCGATCTTCAACCGCAAGGATGGGCAAAACACATCCCATTTCTTTTGGGTCCAGTTCAAGTCTTCTCCAAAAACATGTCCTGAATTAATGTGTACGTTTGGAACATGATATTCCAGATATATACTGAAGCCCTTTGTTTTCCATAAGTGGGAAACTTTCAGTCCAGTGCAGTCAGGGTAACTTAGTCATTAAATTATATCTTTACACGAAATGCCCAGTGTGCTATTTCAATGTCTCTACTGCAGGCAGGGCCTCTCAGAGTTCTCTGAGCTTTAGCTTAAATCGGTTAATTTAAATCCAGGGTCGAAAGAGCACAAGTGCACACTTAGGATACAACATTTACCTTAATTTTGACCATCTCCGTCTTAAATACGTGGCAGCTTCGATGCTTTTTAGAGTAGGAAATTGAAAAGTAATTGGTTCTATTTATATATTTTCAACAAAAATGGTAAAAAAAACATGCAATGAAATCTTTCCAAATCAGAAGTAGAGCTGAAGAACGCCATAGCTGGCAGAATTTTTGAATGACTACCTTTTATAAAACTTTAACAAACGGGTTGAAAGCGGTAGCGTTCTAGCGATCGCTTCCTGTTAGGGACCAGCTCGTCGATCGCGTGTCACGTAAGGTCGGCGAACTCGCGATTCCCTCGTGACCGGCAGCCCGCTCGCTGCGCTGACGGCTGCACGTCTGTGCCTCTTTCATGCTCTCGTGTACAAGCAAGGCTTGTACATCTGTCTAAACATTCCTGAGGCCTGGGCGAGCTTCTGCTGATGGTATCTGCCTTTGCTGTTTGAGAAACCTCGGGAGGTCTGCCATTGTTGGTAGAGAGCAGACATGGATTTTCCATGTTATGGCAGCGTGAAGTGGCTGCCCTCTTCGACAGGTCGAATGGTTTTCTGTTGCCCTGCCCACGTTCTCTGTGTCCTCTGCGTGACCTACTTCCGTGGGCAGCCTTATCCGATTCATGTCTTCACTTGCTATGATATTACATGAAACCCCTAGATTTCTCTTCACATATGAGTGGTGCCTTGGATTACAACCTGTGCTGACCTGTCCATGTCAGGTTGTAGGCAGAAGGGTGGCTACAATAAGCAAAGCTTTACCAGATGTCTCCGTTAGGTTGGGACTATGGCAGTGGGGTGATTTTTTTCTATGACAGTGTGCCACAGGTGTCTTTGGCTTTCTGATGCATCTTCTTCCAAACCACTGGCCAGAGGTGGAGGTTACTTCCACAAAGCAAGTGGAGAAGGTATTAAATATAATCACCACACAGAGCCATTAGCCATCAGGAGTGCATTGTTTCTAATGTAGAATGGCGGTAGAAAACCATCCCAGAATTGGGCTGTGTGGCTGTAGGCAGCAGCCACCTCCTTTTCCTAGCTCTAACAAAAAAAGCTTTTCCAGCACAATCAGAAGGTTTTGAGTTTGGAAGGAAGGCTGCTGTAATAATTCTCAGCGTTGCACAGCGTGGCTCCGCATAATGAAAGCGGAGTAGTCCCACTTGTACGGATAAAGATATCGGCAGAATTCAGACCTCGGGCTGCTCGCTTGAATGTTAAACTCATAACTTAGAGTCCATTGTGTCGCCTTGAAACAATTAAATAAATAAACGATGCTGAAAGCGGAGAGCGCGCCTCGTTAGAGGAGAGCTCGCAGAGGAAGATTAATCTCACTGAAACACAACTGGCCCCTTCCTGATCTGGGATCAGGGGCGCTCTCCACCTCCACAGTCCAGGCGTGGGTAATTGTCCTGCGTCAACAAGATTCCCGGGTGAGTCTGAGTTCCTTGAGCTCCGCCATGTTACTGCCCCCTCACACACACACACACACACACACACACACACACACACACACACTGGCAGCATTTTCTGTGGCCAGGCGCCTGCAGGGGGGGCCTCCTGAAGGTCTGTGTTAGTTCTCCTTGTCCTGCTTCACGCCTCCCACCCCAGTCTTTTGCTGCACTCCTACAGTTTGCAGTTGTCTTACACCAGGTGCTGTTCTTCTTGGACTCTCCAGTTCAAGTGTGTGTGACCAAAGTGTGTATGACACATATTGTATGGTCAGCACTGGCAGTCATAGAATGGGGTCCCGACTGATCATCGATACACAAACAGTCTTTTGTTTTTCCCAGTGAGACCTGCAACAATCTTTTAAATATAAAAGCTTAGATTTTTTTTTTTCTCCCCCGGAGAGGTTGTAAATGGAAGCAAGATTGTGCAGGACAGTGCAGTAAAGATTTCAGTCTAAAAGTAGTTTTGTTACTTTCACAGACGCTTGTCTGTTAAGGAGTCAGGGAAAAGGCACTACAGAGTAAAGTAATTTGTGTTTTAAAGCAGAGACTACCAGAACAGATGCAAACAAACGTTATGTGTAACTGAGAACTTTTCATGGTCAGGGTTAAAGGTCAGGCTCAAATCTAAGGTAGCTCTAACAAGGTAAATACTGCATTGTCGCAGTCTCTGAGGTCCTACAGAAGGTTAAGGGGCCCAGGCTGCACCCTGGAGAAACTGTCCCTAAGAAAGCCTGCCCAATCATTCAGCTCCCCTCTGAGCTACTACTTGAACACCAAACAGCAGTTGGCAAGTGTCCCAGACCACAGAAACAGGTTTCTGCAGCAGCCTCCAGGGCCTGGATCAAACAAGCATGAGAACCGGGGCCCATTCCAAGCACCTCACGGCCATGGCTCGGAACCTCAGCAGGTGTGTGAGCGACAGCCAATCAAGACCTGTCTCAATGTTTTCACATGGTATGAAAGCGGCCCTGTTAGCTAGTGGTCACGGCTGATGTTGCAAGAGGAAATACGAACCGTCAGGTTTACAAACACCAGCCTCCAAGCCAGCCGAACTTCTCGTCTTCCGCAGATTTCCGTTAAACGCTCCCTCCGCGTGGGGAACGGTCCACGTGACGACTTCGCTCACGACCGTCCGCTGGGAGCGTGCGTGCCTCTTACCGGTGTGCACGCTTTCACAGTCAAGTACATCAGGGATGTGAATGGAAGGATACGATAAAAATTTCTCTCTTCCAAGGCCCTTCCGCTTATTAATGTACTGTGAGGTGTGCTGACTAAGATGCCTTGTGGGAATCCTGCATCGTTGCTCATTTGAATGCTCAGTACACAGGCAGAGTGTTGGGTTTACTGCTCACTGTGTATTTGCAGTGGTGTTCAGGCTCGAGCATGTTGTAATGGAGGACGTGCTTTCTGTAGAATGACCTTTTGTCCTTGTGTTTTGGAGTTTACCGTTCCGATAACGGTGTGGTCAGCTCAGTTTCCGAGGGGGGCGGATGCAGGTGAACGTCTTGACTGGGTGCAGATGAACATTGTTCCCGAGTGTGTTCAGGGCGGACCTCTCCCTCCGTGCTTTTTAACATGTTGTGTTGAGGCCTGTACAGGGGAAAAGATTAGCAGCCTTTGACTGACACGGAGAGGGGAATGTTGTGAGTGTAAGAACTGCTCCCCAGCTTGATTCTCTGGGTCGACAGAACCTTGTGCAAGTCTGGTATACAAGGGGCAATTTGGCCTTTTTCAAGTCGGGTGTCAGACCATATCAGAGTCTGTTTGGAATTGCGGCTTCATCCCTCGCCGCCCCCCCCCCCGAAGCTTTATCTCCCGTAATTAAACATCTGAAGGCTGAGAGGCCCCCAGGGGTGAGCCATCAACCCTAATTAACGGTCATGTGATTAAAACGCGGCTTCCTCACAGGAGCTGGCTCCGGTCTCTGTTTCCTGGGGAGGCTGTCCGAGCTCCACTGCTTCCTGGGAGAGGCCCCCGGCCCAGATGCTTAATGGGACTGGCTGGCTTTAGCTGCGGCCCGGCAGCCAGAGCCCTCGCTTGAGCAGGATCTCAGCCAAGCTTGTGTTAATGACAGGCCTCCACGTTCTCCTGTCAGTGCCTCAGGGCAGCAGCGTTGTCCTTCAAGGCTCAGGGCCTCAGTAGCTGACTGAGGAGGACAAGAGCCAGTGAGATGGTGGTAAGAAGACAGTCTGATTTCTTTGATATGCTCAGGACAGCAGTGCATCTCCTAGCGTGGCCCAGGTCACCTCTGTACGTACACTCTCTGCTGTAGCAGAGCTGCTCCAGTCACACACTCTTCCAGATAGTCCTGTCTCCTGGAATCAAGAATGGACATTGGTGCGGGTACACTGGGATGCGACACAAACGCCTGGTGGTGCATTTGTCTTTACCCATGATGCATGCTAACGCAGCCGCTAGCCCACACGTCAGACATAAGGCATGGCTTTCAGTTGCAGGAACATGTAGTTCAGATCAGTGACTATATATTCAAATAAAAGTTACATTCAGTATCGACAGCATGGAAAATTTAAAGGAAACATTCAGTATTATTATTAATGTAATTTGGGTTCCAACTCAGTAGTACTGTCCTGACTTGTATATTTTGTAATTTAGTTTTTCTACAATGTGACAGGCTTACTTGCACATTTTAAAGGGCGTAATTGTAACACTTCTGATGTTTACATTGTCCACTAGGCCTTCTAATACTGCAGGCAGTATTCCTACAGGCATCTGGATAGACACCTTGGGTCCTCTGCATTCCTTCCACTGTGCATTTTTATTTTTTTCCCAGTGCCATGGACAGTATATTGACCTGTCCTAGCAGCTGCCATATTTATGTGCCGTATCACTGCAGCCATCTTAGAACCAATATTTAATTACATCTCTCTTGGTCATCTTGTTTTAGTGCCCACACACTAAAGGGTGTTTACGTTCGTTGAATCAAACATGTTGTGTAAGTGATATCCCCGTTCTCTGAAGGGATGTGTAAGGATGGCCATCTGTTGCTTGTGATGAGTTTCTGTGACTGTAAAAAGTCATGGACCTGGGCAGCGTGTCAGGATGGCATGTTGGCACTGCTCCACCTCGCACTGGGTGTCTTCACATAAAGCGGTTATTCAAAGAAGTCTGCATGTCACGGCCTGCTAGTGTCCGCCTGCTAGCTAAGTGAGCAAGAGGTTCGGGAGCAGCTCGATACAGACCTGCTCGGCTGTTTAGGCTGAAGAAGGCCTGCTTGAATCATAATCGGTTTTATTTTTTATTTTTTGTGAAACTATTCTTTCTGCCATGGCTCTGGATGACCTGTGAGAAGCCCCGAGTATCCATGACAACCGTGCCGTGTCCTCCTTCCACACTCACACAGGCCTCACACTGTGCTCACGTCATCAGGCCTGTGAAGTCAGAGCCCAAAATCCTGCATTACATCAGGAAATTAGCAAGGCCCATGCAAAAGACAGACCAAAAAAAGAGTGTGTGTGTGTGTGTGTGTGTGTGTGTGTGTGTGTGTGTGTGTGTGTGTGTGTGTGTCCACGCGTGTGTGTGTGTGCCTGTGTCAGTGGGCAAAGAATGGCGTCAGGATATGAAAGCCTCCCCATAATTTTATTATAACAAATGTGTAAATACAGAATGGATTACAATGATATGGTGTCATTCTTAATTTAACATTCAATTTTTATTTCTTAAGGTTTTAATTAAAATTCATGTTTGGCCCATTTATTTATTTTCTGTGAATGAATGTGCCCTGGCAGTGTTGTTAGGAATAGATCGATGCCAGTGATTCATAAGTGATCCCAGCTACTCTATATGAAAGCAGCTGCAGGTGCTGGAGATTTCTGGATCTGAAGCACAAAGAATGATGTGTTTGGATGTGATGCAAGCTGAAGCTGTGTTTGAACAGCCCTCACTTTTCATGGTAGAAGCTGAAGCTGTGTTTGAACAGCCCTTACTTTTCATGGTAGAAGCTGAAGCTGTGTTTGAACAGCCCTCACTTTTCGTGGTAGAAGCTGAAGCTGTGTTTGAACATCCCTGTCTTTTCATGGTAGAAGCTGAAGCTGTGTTTGAACAGCCCTCGCTTACCAGCACATCAGCACAGTAAGGGAGACCAGCACAATACTGAACGCAAAGCAGGAAATTGAGACTAACAACATTGCAAGACAATGTGTATTTTTATTTGGTCCCTATGAAATTACCTTATGGAAAACTGTAAAACACACAACAACATTTTTGGACCTAAACAAGAATGTACTCCCATACCAGAAATATTTGGCAAACAGAGATTACTAAAATACAATGTTTTTTCCTTGCCCTGTTTAGTCATGCCTGTGTGTCCCAAACATGTAGGTAATAAGTTGTATCCCGAGTGAGTTGCCAGTGGGAGGCTAAAGCCATTGCATTTAGCATTTAGAAAAGGCCGTGACATTTGTTGTTGATTGAAACCTTTACCGCATGGTGGCCCTTCGACAGACGTCACCCGCAGCACGTTTGCGGTCCGTGCCTCTTTAGATCAGCTCACCAGCATAAAAGGTGATTCTGCCCCATCGAGGTGCCCCCCCCCACTTCAAACTGTGGCCACGTTCGGCCTAATATCGTATATTAATCCCACTTGGAGAGCGATGTGGTTTTGGGTCCAATTATCGAATCTCACACGCACGCTCCACCTGGGCCAAAGGTTTTCGTGGAGACAGCAGTTTTGTATGGCTATGTTGCGTTCATCAATATGCCTTTTCATATCAAGTACAAAATCTGATGCATCTCCTTTTTTGTTTTTAGAACAATGTGTATTAACTTTATCCTTCTAGAGAATGCAATAACCTTTGCTTAAGTTTGTAGCTAAAGCTCTCAGTAAAGACAGCAGAGCAGGATGGAGGTGAAGGTGAGTCTACAAATGGCCACAGAAACCCCTGAGTTCATCCTCTTGCCCAAAGGCACAGACCTAGAATGCACGTTTGCAGAGCTATGGTACTGAATCAGGAAGCTTGTTTTGTTTGTAAAGCTTAATGTTCATAGCTGCCCTAAAGCGACTATGTCCTCCTGTCCATGATATTCTGCTCTACCTTGTAGGCAAAGCGATGCTTCCTGCATTTTTGGCAAGAGGATAAAAGTTCAGCAAGCCTTGATTTTCTGCTGTCATTCTTCAGAATGTGGGTTTATGTCCTTAACCACTGCGCCACCTGCTGTCCTTACAGTGCTGACAGTCACAGCCGAGCCAAGATGTTGCAATAACTTGTTTTTGTCTTCCCGCTGCACTTTGGTTGAGCGTTTACTCACACGCACACATGCTAAACTCTTGGTACCTTCAGGGCAATCCACACTGCTGCAAGCAGGCGCTGCGGAACCCTGCGCTCGGTCGTTGTTCCGGGAAATGTGCATTAAGGGAGTTTGTGGTCGACACGGTGTTTACAGTTTGGGGAGCGCTGGCCGCTTTTCAGAGGAAACAACAAAAGCAGCTTTTGCAGTTTGTCGCTTTGCTGCGATCAATGTGCCTTTGTGTCATGCGCGCAGTCGAACCCCAGCATCGCTGTCCGCAGCCACAGTAATGCATTGCAGTTGTGCAGCAGATCTGTAAATCAGGCTTGGTCAGGGGTAATCACGGGGTCTTGATGCATAATTGTTCCCCGCTGGTGTCCACTGCGGTGTTCCTGCTCGTGCCGTGCACAACAAGCAGGATCAGTGGGATTTAGACGAGAGATGAAGACTAAGTTAGCTGGAAGGTGATGCCTGTAGACTTGCTCTCAGCTAAATCCTTTTCTGATGGAGCTCAGCCCTGTCAGCCTGAAGACAGAATCTTCTGGAAAGCTCTGGCTTGTGGATCGTCCGGAGGTGAACTGTTCACATACCTCCTTCACAGGTCACTTTTGCTGTCATTCTGTGGACAAAGCAATGATGAGCGACCTGGAGTCAGATTTGATTCTGAATTCCTGAGTCATTTGTTCATGATGTAAGCACGGTAACAGAACTGCCCTGGCATGGGCTGTGTAAACATGCAGCAGCTGTGTTAATATGGCCACACTATGCATGCTATTTTGTTTACAATTTCTGTAAAGTGTGGGATAATTAATATAAATTTAACCCCTAACCAGAGGAACGAGGCATGCGATCAACTCATATGTACCTCAACATTCAGTATTATCTTGGCTCTACAGCATTTGTAATGATCTCACACACGTGTTGGACTTGAAGGTCACTGGGATGTGGGTCAGGCAGGCACACCTGTTGTAGGAATCTGAGGCCCAGTGCTCCATGCCTCACGCCCACTCCCTCTTCTCCCTTTGCATTTGGACATTTTTGGTGTTTGTGGCATTTGTTCCTATTGGACATTGGTCACCTTTTTCCCCACTTTCTATGTATGGTCTGGTTTCAGCTTTTTGGACCCCCAAACCCTTCAGCGGCGACCCTGATCCAAGCTAGACTTCTAATGCCAAAAGAAGGCACGTTAAAAAAAAAAAAAGCAGACATGCAGCTGTCCCTCTTGTAGCCTTTCATAAACTACATGGCAACTGGTGTAGGATAATAAGCCAGGGTCTGAGAGGGGAGTAAGACAGGTCTGGCTCTGAATCTGGTTGCCCTCTCCTCCCTCTCACACTGCCAAGGCCCAGTTTGTCATTGGCATCCTTTGAGGTATCCAGAAACTTTGGATAGATTTATCAAGAAACTATGGCGGCCAATCATTGCCAACTTCTCCTGTGATATGAGCAGAAACATTTGTGGTCTGATTTTTATTTTAATTTTTTTTCCCCTTACAAGTTCATGATTTATAAAAAGTAAGAACGTGGAGGTGTCTTTCAGATGCAGGAAACCGATTTTAAATTAGCAGGACTTTGATGCAGTTTTCCATGGGAACAGCGTTTTCTGGGAAGACCCATGCTGCGCTGAGGATGTCCCAAGGCAGGGATGTCCTGACGCACCTTATCAGGGACCAGAAGTCGTTGTCAGGTTTCCCAGGTTGACAGTGTTGAACCTTGGTGACATGATGAGTGGTCAGAAAAGCAAAATGCAGCTGTTCAGGTTCTTTGACGTGCTGGAATACCAAAGGTGACGCTGTGCTGAGGTGCTGGCTGCGTTGGGAGAAAAGCCCCACCCTCCGTACTCCGACGTGTGTGTTGCGGTCAGACGCATTCCTCCGGTGATGTCAGGCTGAAAATGCGACCATTGTGACATTGGTTAGGCTGTGTCACTGGAGCAGACATGACTGGACGTTGTGGCTCACTGATGGTAACATCTCTCTGGGCATGTACAGTATATGCAGTAAAGTTCACTGCTTATTATGCTATTAAACTTCAAAATATCCAAACTTTTCCAATTTAGCTGCTAATTTTTTACCCCTTGTTATGACTTATTAAGCAATTTATTTTTGTATTATATATTTATTTGAACCGTGGTAATGTGATGGCAAACAGCCTGTGTATGGTGTGTCCCAGCGGGCGTCAGAGTGACAGTAGGGTGGTTCGAGTGCCCCTGAAGGGTGCACCCTCAGAACACGCGCCACACCGAGTCCCGGGCGCCAGCCCTGTTGTGCTTGGACCAGGTTGTGGAATGGAACGGACCGGGCCGCGGGCAGAGAAAGGCTCCACTATCCCGCACAGCAGGATCCAGGTGACCTGACAGCACTGGGAACACCGCCTTACACAGAATTTGTCTGCCAAGACGCTAATCCTGATGTCAGGGCGGGTGGTACCACAGGCCCTGAGGACACATCTTAATGTTCTACCTGCTCTGACTCCTCAGCCCCAGTCTGGGTTTTAATCCGAGAGATACAGAGTAACTGCAGTGGGACTCTGATCTGTCTTTTAGTGCGGAAAACTGGTTGTCTTGACAACTGATTTGTCGCTGCAGCTTTTTCCTTTTGTGACTGAATGCGATTGAACTCGCAGGATTTAAAGTGTGGTCTGTAAGATCTCCTTCCCCTGCTGTCCATGGCTACACGAGCAGGCTGGAAGCTCAGATCTAACCAAATGGCGTTCGGTGCGTCCGCTCATTCACAAACGGAGAACCCGACGAACGAAAGTGACTCTGAGGAATCTGTCCATGAGGGCACTCACAAATCCATATCATGAGTTATAAAAGAGGAGAAGACATACACTTGACACGTTTCATTAAAAACTCCTGATGTTTTATTGGAAACAGCAGCACACACAGTATGTATTTTATGCTTTTGCAGGACTTTGACATGCTGTAACTTAACTGTGGAAACACAAACTTTTGGACTAATGATGACATAGCCAAAGCTCTAAAGCTACCATTGGATAGCTAGTGGGAATTTGAGCCTAATAGAACAAATTGGCCAATAGGGAATGGGTGAAAACAGCTGGTGATTCACAGTAGACTTTAGTTCCTCCCACTGTTCTGCTATTGGTTTACTGTACTGCTCGTGTACAGTTTCATTTATGTTTGCACTGATGAGGCTACACCCATGCTGGGAGATTCGTCCTGGCCAGCGTTCTCATTCTGTGTGACAGTGTCCCTTAACTTCACCCCATGGTGAGTAAAGCTAATGTGTAGAATATTTAGCATACTCTGCAACGTGGTCGTCCTTCACGTCTGGACTGTCGCAGATGTATTTCAGCTAGCGGCAGACGTTTGGACAGCGCTGCGTGTGCGTGAGGTCACATGTCAGCTTACAGCTCACGGGTCATCAGCATCTCCGTCTTTGCCGAGGGGGAGGCAGGTCATAAAAATGGTTTGTACCAAAGTTTGCCAGACACAACTGGAGCACGATGTGTCTCCACAGGTTCAGTCATTCTGAACTCAGGTGAGAAAGCAGCAGCTTCTCTGGGGAGTTAGGAGGTGCGCTCACAAACTCCAGTAAACCTCCAATATGAGGTGATCTGAGTACAGAACCATATCATAGTGGTGCAGGGAGTTGTTGGTAAAGTGTCTCCACTCTAAAGCATTACAACAGCCCTGAATCTTGGACCCATTGCATCTGCTGAACTGTCTAGTAGGTTGCCTCACCCGCTATGGGTGTTTTGTCACTAAGTGTTTCATGTGTTTTAAACCTATGATCAGCTGGGAGGGATTTGAACAACTACAGTTTAAAGCAGCAGCTTTACCTGCACAGCATACATCTGGACTACAGGAAACCAAGGCACACAACACAAGCCCATAAAAGCATACGAGATTGTGCAACGAGGAGGGATCTGACCCCATGATGTTCTGGATGTGAGGCAGCAAACCACCCAGTGAACTGATATGTTGAAACTGCAAGTTGCATCTCTGTCTCAGAGAAATGTAAGAAATATTACACCCATTGTGTGGGGGGAAAATGGCCTTGCAAGGTTG
Organism: Chitala chitala; assembly: GCA_025773905.1. Lineage (NCBI taxonomy): Eukaryota > Metazoa > Chordata > Actinopteri > Osteoglossiformes > Notopteridae > Chitala > Chitala chitala. The sequence continues at coordinate 29,829 of JABJVR010024910.1, forward strand.
TGAGATAATATTGCTTTTATTTCAAGGAGAGTTGTGAAATGAGGCTGGAGTCTTCTGAACAATTTGTGATTAATTTTTTTTTTTTTTTTTTCTCAGACAGCCGTAAGATAAGCCTGATGAATTTTGTAACTTAAAAAAATGGTTAAAAAACAGGAGAGGTGAGCATGAAGACGGAGCACCCTGGGCTCCTTGGCCGTAAATGTGAGATGTTTTTCCTGACGCAGCTCAGTGAGTTAGTAAACAGCAGTTTGCTGTTCTCAGATCAGCCCTGGCACTCTTCTCTTTTATCTTTCTGCCTTTTTATTGACATGGTTCCTCTCAATTTTGGCCACTACATTGTTTATTATTGTTATTATTACACTTTAAGAGTTCATTAGTTGTCCTCATTAATTTTCTGGATGCCAGACAGAAGCCCAGTGTTGGCGCTCTGTTGTGCGTTGCAGGACTCGTATGTTTGGTATCGTAGCAACAGCGCGGAAGGTCCTGCTGAGAGGCGCCTTTGAAACAGGCTCGCGTCTGATGAAAGGACAATATTGTCAGCGTCCAAAGATGTCTTTGTGTCTGTGTGTGTTTGATGGCTATGTGTCATCTTCAGGGAGGGAACCACAGGCTGTTGACTTACTCCTGGGATCCTTAGTGAGGGGTCAGTGCAAGCATAGAGGAAGTCATTCAGATGCAGTCTGTGTTCCTGCTGCCTGACACACACACACACACACACACACACACACACACACGCATATTTTCCTCCTTTGCCAGTCTGTCCATCTGATGCATGCTGCTCCACAGTCATGAACTGTGCTACCCTTATATACATTTTTTTCCTCAAGGGAACCAAGTGCCAAGATCTTGCTCAGCGTTGTATTTTGGAGAAGACCCGAGGGCAGAAGTGAATGTCAGTTCAAAACACTTTTTTTAAACAGTGATTACTGTGTTTTAATAACATTGCTGGCCACCGTAAACCCGGCTGCTGCCATAGAAGTATAAGTATGGATTTTTGTGTACAGAATTCACACAGCAACTACAGTGACCTAAGGCAAACTTGGACTTTATTTAAACATTTGTGTGTGTCCAGCGTAATCTAGTTCTGTTTAAAAAGCTGTAAGTTGCCAAAAGCAGGTACTGAAATATAGCAGAGTTGCCAGGCATGGCCACACATCTGGCTAGATTTTTCTCCTTGGCCTCTGTTCACACCTGTCTCAGGTATGGCAATAAGGGGAGGGGTCTTCACCTGGCAACATGGGCACATTACTGTCATCTGAGGTGCTGTTGTTGACGTACCTGTCCTTTCAAAAAAGAAGGCTCATGCTGCCATTTACTTTGGATGAAGTTCTGTCTTTTACCAGGTGAGAATAACAGGGTCATCTCAAAACTGCTTCAGGGGTGAGTGGGCCAGACAGAAGAGCGTAGCTGGTGTTGAACATGGCCTGTCCTGGACCTCTGATGGATGGCTGAAAACCTGAAACGGACCGTAAATGTCAGGCATCAGATCTCGGTCTTAGGACAAAAAGATTGACCCCAAAGTTTGCTAGATTTTGTGTTAATCTGTAAGGCCTGGTCTGAGTGGGACATTTGTGTTTGCATAAACAGAGTGGTTGGGCTTTTTTTAAAATCCCCAAAAATCGATTTTCCCATTAAAAAAAGTTGCCTTCTATGTGGTCAAATGCATACAGGTTGTTTGATTGACCGTGGTCGTACCCACAACGCTGTACAGGACACATACACTAATTGTAAAGTAATGGTGAATTATTATTAATTCACCATTACGGTATTAATTAATCATGTCTGTAGTTTTCATGCAACCCAGTAAATTAATGAAAACACTATTAGCATTGCATCCTGCTAAACAAGATGATGGTTGAATATTAGTCATATCCAGCTCAATTCAATTAGTGGGAATGTTTCCTGAAGTTTGTCTCTGAGGCGTGAAGCACTGAAAGAAAAGCAAAGTGCTCCTGTAATTCTGTTAACACGTCTCTCATGCCACCTTTAACACGTCTGCAAATAGCTCCTCAGAATGCGAGCGCAAAGATGGGAGAGTCTGTCCCAAAGAGGGGTTGTGCGCCAGTCGTCACGGTTTCGGGTTCCTCGTGTGTCCAAGCTGTCGTCGGTGATCTGTTGAGCCGCTGCTGGCCCCCGTTTGATGTCTGGTGTGTTGGACACGCCGTTGCCCTTGACTGTGTTTAACCCCGCTCTCGTGACACGCGGCCTGACCCAAGGCGTCGCAGGAACCCGGCCCAGATGCTCACGTCGATCCAAGCAGGTGCTGCTCTTGCCAAGAACATCTCCTCTCCGCCCGAGCCATGGGGGTCTGTGTCTCCACCCTTGGAGCATCCCCAGATTGCTGCTACACCCCCACAGACTGCCAGTGACTCGACGGCTCCCCCTACAGACGTGGACAAGAATGATTTCCAGAGTTGACCAGCAGCTTTGTGCATCTCTTCTTGTTCCTGGTCACAGCTCAACCGTTTTGCTCTCCACTTATTCTTTAATGGTTCTGAGTATTTGTTTCCTATTTAGCAGGACTGTTCCAGGTTTTCATTGTTTATAGCTCCTAAAGCATGACCGCTGCGGTGGTTCGCGTTTTTTGGGCTGTGGTTCAGGGACCCAGAGCACCTGTTGTTCACTGGGGCTGTTGAGTTGACAGTCATCCTTGGCGTTGTTGTGTAAGGTTTCAGAATACCCCTCTCACATAGCAAGCTCGCTCAGTGAAGGACGCAAGCCAAACCCAGGATGATGCAGTCCATGTTGGCATGGACTCGTCCGAGCCTCAAACTGAGGTTTCGCTAGTCATGTTAGCATTTTTTTTTTGGTGTTACAGTATTTAGTTTCATGTGAGGCCCTTTTATTTAAGGTAATATAATTTGTTTTTATTTGCTCAATTATTTACCTTGTACAGCTGGTTATCCCAAAGGAGTGCTGAAGTTAAGGCAAGGCAATTTACTTATAAAGCACATTTAAAACGGCAGTGTGTGACCAGAGCGCTGTACAATGGTAAATACAGCTGCTGCCCGAGGTTAAAGGGTACGGTAGCAGAACCGTTGCTAACCAGCATGTGCTGTTTTCACCACAGAAGCCATGTGCATGTAGCGTGAGTGGCATCTCGTACGTAGTCCCATGAGGGATGTGACATGCTTGACAGATGTGGCTTTTCTGCTGAGGAGCTATGCTCTCTTCTTCATGAAGAACCGAGACACTTGACATCACGTGGGGACCCAAATCTGGTCTGTGTTTGCTGCTTCCTGCCAGATTGATTGGTGGTTAGAGGCGTGGCTTGTCTCTGCTTGTCCTAGAGCTGCTTGTCCTGGTGTGCTGTGTAGGCCTGGAATCTGAGCTTCAGCATTAAAAACCTTCGGACGTCAGAGCAGGGGCATTGCTGTCATCTGTCTGTGAAGGTTCAAACCTGGGCAGAGCCTCGCTTGATGTGCCACGTCATTACAACTCAACAGGCGTGCATGTGCTGAAGGTTAGACCAGGTGCATTTGTATGATGTTCTGAGCGTATCAGAGTAAGACAAATGTGGTACAAACCCACGTTTGTTAGGACTTCACTTAGTCCCCCAAACTAGGGACTCGGGTGTGAAGGTCAGCAGGCCAGTCCTCATTCCTGTTAACTTTGTGTGTGCTCTGTGGGTTCCAGCTCTGACAGAGCTTCTCCCGTCACAGCCATCACTGTGTAGGTCACAACTGCAGCGAAACCCACAAAGTAAATTTTGTACATGGGTAAGATGGGTGATTGATATGGACTCAAGATACTGTAGGGCCACATCCCCTGTTGCTAATAACATGCCTCCGAAGTGCATTACAATGTGATTTAAAATGTTCTCGATTGGCCACGTATAAGAACAGATAGTGTGATGTTCAGAGTTCTGCTGGCTATCTGTCTCTCTCAAACACATGGTTCTTTTAGGACATTTTATCTGAGAAAATAAGGAATACTATTCCCATATCTATCAGAAAATGAAAATTTTAACATTTCTCCCACAAATATGCATTTTTGGTCAATTTTTAAAATCCAACACACACAGCGAAAGAGATCATAATATCACGTTCACAGTCTAACACTCTGTATTTATTAAAAGGCAAACTAGCGTTTGGTTCAGATTTATTTAGCTTGGAGAGCAACATGTTTGCCGTTCTGTGAGACAACATAAAGGTGCAGTGGAGTAAAAATGTCCTATTAATTTAAAGCTAGGGGGAGAAAAAGAGTCACGTTGCTCAAAATCATTTTCCATCTAATCTAAACCCACCAGGAGTCTCAATAATTCTGTAGTTGCAGTGGTCATTTCCCATGGTTATAGTTTGGCTTGTTAAAAAGGGAGTATTTCAGCCTGTGGTGTCACTTTCACTTACTGGCCTGGCTCTTCCTTTACTGGCTGCATTAGTCTTTGCTTCTTTGCTAAACAAAGACAGTCAATAAATTGACTACTTCTACCAAAAGACAAACTAAAGAAGGAAGTTGTCAGGTCTGTTCTTGGATGTTCGCACAATTGTAGTTTAGCCTGCAGTTCTACAAGACTTAACAGGTGGCTGAAACACGTTCAGGGTGAGGCCAGCCTGTACACCTCAGTCGGAGTGAGTTATGGGCTTGTTAATCTCTGTCCCCCTCTGACACCCTGTTTTCCAAAAAGTAGCTGTGACTTTAGAGATGCAAAGTTTTATGTGGGACAGCAGGGATGAGACTTGGGAGGGGTGGATTGACAGTAAAGTGGTGGTAACTTTGCTTGTGCCCCGATGAGATCATAGGATGACTGTTAAAGTGCCACCATGTTCACGGGTTCTAATGGTGTGTGGTGAGCTGGGATGTTTGTGTAGTCTAGTGGTAAGACTGTGTAGAAACTGATAATTAAAGATTACCCACAACTCCTGTTTTTAGCACAAAATTTGCATCAACACCAGCAGCCACAACATTCCCAGGTGGTTTCCCATCGAGGTGCTGTCCCGGCTCAGCCATGCTTAGCTTTGTGGTGATCACAGTACAGAGCTGCTGGCTGTGTGTGAAGCCTGTGATGGGTTTAGATAATATGGAATGTATGGTGATGAGAAAAGTCATCCACTCCTGCCTTCAGCACTGGATGCACAAAAAGTCTCTTCTTACTTGTTGAACTCAGGAAGAAGCTGCAGTCAGGCGTGTGGTTAGTCTTCAAATGCAGTGAGATCAAGAGGTGACTTCAAGAGGTCACATCGAGAGGTCATGAATCCTCAAATTTTGGGATCGGTGAAGCCATCAGTGTGGAAAATGATGTGGTGTTCAACTGGGTTTAAAAAAATTTTTTTTTTTGAGTGTTAGGAGCTCTGGGCAATGTATCTCACAAGAACATGGATTTATGGGATATGGTTTCATCTTACCAATCAAGTGGGATTCCTGAAGCTGTGGTCAGACTAGAATGGTACTCTGTTCAGTGTTAGGAGTGATAGATGGCAAAAAAATTCTGTCAGTCACAGAAAGGTTCCTTCAGCCTGAGCCAATCATCTGTCAGTCATGTTCTGAGTTCAAGGGCGGGACCACAGGACTGAGTATTGACTGCAGTGAACATCTGCTTGCCTTTCCACCCTTTGAGTCGCCGGTTTATAAGAGTGCTGTTCGGAATTCACAGAGCATTCCGGGAAACCCATATTGGTCACCACTGTATGCTGCGATTATGTTTAATGCCTGCAGACAATTTGTGGAAAGATTTATCTGCAGGGCCTGTATCAAAACACATTACTTTTAAGTCCAGAAAACTGAAATCCAATTCTTTATATGAGCAACTTATGTTGAAATACAACAGTGTTGGGAAATGTTGCTGTTTCACAGTGCATGTAGGTGAATTTTAGCATGGAGAGATGCTTAAGGTGTGGGAACTAGTTTGAAAGAACTTGCTGCCAATGAATAACAATATCAAGAACTCTGAGTTTTTAGGAATTTAGAGTCCTGCAGTTTGCACTGTGTCTACTCTTGACTGTGTTGCGTCCGATAACTTGTGATGTAACGTCCATCTTCTATTACCTGCTGCTGCTTTGTCCTGTTGAATATGTAGTGCAATTCAATTTTTTAAATTGTAGTTTATTGATTATAACATTTCCATCCACAACAAACACATGAACATCTGCAGCTGTGCGCCTTCGGTGCACTTATACAAGCATAGAACCAACAAAAGCTCTTCAGCTTTCAGTTCGCTGGAAATTTTGCAGCTATGTGAAAAGATGATTTTTTTTTCTTTTGGAAATCTACACAATAATTGGTGACATCTTCTTCCAGGAATGAGACTTTATGTATACGGAGATGTTTGTTTCTGCTCGTGTTGTGAAATACCAACACAAACCGAGAACATCTGCGAGGGCTGTCTGCTGACGCTGGCTCAGACCTGCTGAGTAGCATGTCATGCTAGCAGCTCAGGGAGAACTGAGATGTGCAAAGAGAATGAAAGGAAGCTTAGCAGTGGATATCTTCAGTAATACGTCAGTTTATCTCTTGGATTACAAGCTCTTGGATTGCATGTTTTGTTAAAGTATATTACGTTTACTGCGTTGACAGGTTTTTGAAGTGAATCGGACAAGACGTTGGTCAGTCAGGTTTTCAGCTGACAGGTTTGCCTTGAAATACAATTTTGCCCTGAACATAGACAAGTGTGTGTGCTTACTCTGCTACTTAAACCCTGGAGCCAGAAAATTTGTCATGCATTTATCCTTTTTAAAATTCTGAGTACAGTGAATATAAATTATGGTTAGTAAGGGGGTAATGGAGGTGTACAGAGGGATGATGTAGGCTCCAGTACTGTGCAGAAAATGCCACGGTTTGTAAAGGAAACGAACCTACTCATCTGGCAGTTTAGGCGACGGGCGCTGAGGGTAACAAGAGACAGCCATGTGTCGTGGAATGAGGCGCTGGCCTGGGCACCGTGCCGTGTGCCCCAGTATGTCGTGTAACCCTATCCGAAACCCTCAGAGGACAGGTAGGGTTACAGCTGTGCCCACTTATGCCAGTAGGGCTGGAGGTATACACGAGGTCACTCATCTTGGCTCAGCGTCTCACCTGAAAGCTGAGCTCCTTAGGCTATCGTGGCTGTCAGATCACTTCCTCTTGGATCAGGGGGGGGGGGGGGGGGGGGGGGGGGGGGGGGGGGGGGGGGGGGGGGGGGGGGGGGGGGGGGGGGGGGGGGGG